>JAOXJM010000001.1:207896270-207907024 GCA_026413425.1 Tringa solitaria | reverse complement strand
GAGAATATGAAAACAAAAAAGCCCTGATCCTACAAGTAAAGTATAGTTAAGCAACCGAAGTGCTGATGTGTTATACAACAGTGAATATAATAGTTCAGCATCGCAGTCTTTATGAGTTTGAACTCCTTTAGCGCTGGCACCTTTAGAGAGATAGCAAACCCTTCTGTCAGCAGGTATCAAAATTTGCTTTCCTGCGTAATTCAGGATTTGCTTCTAGATGATAACAGATTTCCTAATTGCTGCTTTTGTGCTTCTGAACTAATGCACCTCTAACCCACTTCAGCAAATGGTGAAGCAGGGATGGCTATAACACAGGTGGGAGGTTGGAGAAGGCAACGTGTACCGCTCGGACTCTGTCAGGGTGTGGAAGGAAAGTAAGACTCGAACTGTCCAATTTTAACAGACTACACTCCTTTCAAACAAAACAAACACAAACCAAAAAAACCAAGAAGGCGTTAGTTAAAGACAGAATTTTATCATCTCAAAAAGGGTATGTTGAATAACTCTAGACACTATAATAAAGGAGTAGCTGCCAGCTTCTCCATCAGTATCAATTTGGCATAATTTCAGTGGATCCAGGCCAGCTCAAACGTTCTGAGATTTTCTTCTGATCTGTTTATGGGAACACCAATTGTATGGTGATACAGCAAGTCATGAACTTATTGCCTTGGACATCTGAGATAGCAATGTGCACGATATTATTATTATTATGGTAACATTATTTATGCTATTTATGTAAATATTTTTTTCCCCTCTACCTCCTCTTAGAAGATGTCTTGGCTGGATTGTTTAACATTTACAATAATAGAAAAATGCATTTCTTCCTACAATGAGTATTTTCTATTTCTGCCCTTTGTCCCCAGTGCTGTCCAGTCACCACTGCTCCACACATGGTGGTGAGAGGAAAGTGAGCAGCCCAGAATCAAGACTTCAGGGCACTGGGTCTGATCCTTGCTTTTCTGCAGATTTACAGGGTGAACCTTGGTGAGTCACAAAGAGTAAGTCCCAGCACCTAAGGCAGAGTTATGGATGCCAGTTAACATTGTGTCTGTAGCGTCCCACAGCCCTGGAAGCCTTTGAAACTACTGTAACACTCATAAAAAAATCAAAGAGTGTGCGAAAAGACATGAACTGCTAATAGTTTTGGTTAGTGTTTTATGTCTTCTGCTTGTGATTTTTTTTGTTGTTTCAATTTTTGCTAAAAGTACCCTGACAGCTGTTTTTAGATGATTAGGAGGTCAATTCTATAGCTGTCTGAGGCTGCAAGCAATTACACAGCAGGTTAATGACGGTGAAAAATTTTTGTAGTCTGTGGTAATTTCTGAAGAAATAAATAAACAAACATACTATAATTAGGTACAGTTTACTGTATCTTTGCTGCTTCTAGCTTCCTCTGCCATGTCTGGTGTTGGCCACTGCCAGGGACAAAGTTCTGAACAAGGCTGGCTCATATTGTATAGCAAACACTATGCTTTTAATAAGTCCAAATGATCTATTAGATTTAACATCACCTAAATTCATCATTTGACAGGCAAAAATGCACACAATCCTGACGCCATCAATAGGAAATGCAATATTGTGCTTTTTTTTTTTTGGAGAAATTGTTCCTCAAAAGGCATCTCTCCATTCAGGATGCACTGAGCAACAAAACAAGTTATGTTGCTACTTCTTATCACATAACTCCCCTGAGCTCACCCAAAGGAAATGAAAAACACAGATTTCAATACTGGGGACGGGAAGATACATTTACATTTTATTAGTTTTTATTAGTTTGAACATATCTCCTTGTTTTTGTTGGAGTATTTTCAACAGACATTTTCAGGAACCTTTCAAAATAATGACACAGGCATATTTACTGATTTTACTCATTGCTTTGGCCTTTAAAACTTCAGCACAGTAGGGCCATTAATGTATTTTTCTTTGATATTGGTTGCTTGTCTTCCTTTACCAATATACAAGTATTTATACTTGAGCCTGTCTTATAATTAAAATTTCACCCTGTATATTTTTTCTGTAGCTGGCCTCTTTGCCCAAACATCACTACTAACTTTATTTTCGTTTGCTTTATTACTGGAGACAAAGCTTCTTTCATCTGTTGCACCGTTAGATACAGCCCTCATATTGTGTTAGCTGTGAATATAAATACACCTGAAAAGATATCTTCCTCCCACAATATGTTCAAGAGACTAATATCGTGCTCTATTCTTAGTCACGGGGAATATAATTCCAATCCAAATTAGTCTCTGGAAGCTTTAGTTTCAGAGACTTCATGCCTCATAATGAAAGAGATGTACTAAAATAAATCAAGCTATTAGTGAGTGACAAGGACTTTGTATCCACTGGGGCGTTTTTCTACCTGTTCCCTTAAAGCCTATCCTTGGCTTATGAAGTGTCAGCCTGGACTTGCTCAGCTGGGAATTTCTTGCAGCTTCTTCCAACTATTGAAGAAAACTGCAAGCAACTAAATAGCTTTTAAAAACAACCCTTCCTTCCCTCCTAAGAATTTGGGAACCTTTATCCTGCACAGAATTTTAATGTATTCTCAAAAATGTATCCCCTCTTTTATTTGAACTGGGGGGAGGATCCCCCCCCTGAAATAACAAAGACTGTGTGTGGCACTTTTTCAAATCCTGGAAGGCTCACACCGAGCTAACACCTTGGACAATGCTCTGTGCGTGCAAGTCCAAGAAGGAGCAAGGCAACTAAAGAGCAGAGAGTCAGATCTGAAACAACCGTATCACCACACCACGCATGGTCTGCCTTGGCAGCACAGTGTGAAATTTTGGAAAAATTGGGCACATCACCCCAGGCATCTAACTTACACAGCCACGCTTGCCCAGCAGAGCAGCATATGTCTCGTTAACCTTGATAGCTTTGTAGGAGTTGCTGTTTTGTACGGTGCAGAAACATTTTGAGATAGCTGCTGTTTTAGGCACAAAATGACTCTGTCAAGGTGGAAAAAAAAGAAAAGCTTCCCTGCATTGGAATCCTCTTTCTTCAACAAATATTTATGTGGGACATTGCAAAGAAACAAAATCTACTTTCTATTAATAGCTAATCTAATTTATTTAGCATTTTCGTTCCTTCAGGCTAGTGGTAGAAGATCTTATTTTCAGACATTTATTCAATTTCCACTATTTCCCATCCAAAATCATTGTCCTGGGGCAATTGTTACGCATTATTTTTGCTTCATTTCTTTTTCTTGCTTCTGCTTTTTACCAAGTCTAGTCCTAATTCTTGCAAGTTGAGCATATTATACTGATTAGCTATATCTTCTTAATGATGATGCTGGCTTAGCCTCCTTCTAGCTCTTAAAAACATGAATTGACATGAGGAAACAAAATACAGCACTGACCACTTCTAGAGTATCTCAGTGTCATTCACTTAGTGGCCAGCCCAGCCTAAACCACACCAGATGGCAACAAAGACAAGCCCTTTTGGTGGTCTTGACTAACCCTGTATCTTTTACAGACTCTTGATGGTAAATGATTCCTACCTACCTCCAGCTGTTTATAAATTTCCTCCTTCCAAAGGTCTCCTAAGTTCCCCACGGGGCTCACTTCAGTTTTCCCAAAACTGGTTCAATAAGAATGAACTGGGTTAGCCTGTTTAGTCCATTTGTGCTAACCCGGGTGGGTCTGATTGATTGATGAAGCTTGGAAAGCACTCAGACACAAAACTGCCTGCAGATGTGAAGAGGGCAGGATACAGTGATATGGAGCGGGGAGCAAAATGGGACAGGTTGCATCTTCCCCAGCATTGCTGTAAGCAGAAGATGCCACCTTGTATTAAACTGTGTTGGGAAAAGAAAATGCGTTCAATGGTTCAATCCTACATCTTCATCTCCAGAATCAATAGCAACTTAATGTGACTAAGGAGAGAAATGGCCTGCTTAGGAATTGTGCAAGAATCTTTTTGGAAGAAAACTGGGAATGTAGACCAGTCTGACCTGCCTGATTGTCATACAAAAAAGAAAAAAAAAAGATACTGCTAAATCAGGGCTCAAAACTCCCAAGTGAACTTTTATGAAAACTTATATGAAAACTTTCACAGTTAAGACATCATATGCCAGTTTTGTACGCCATGAAATTCTGATATACTCAGAGTGGGAAGAGATAAAAAAGGGGTTCCTAAAAGAGACTTAGGGAAAAAAAGTTTCTTTCTGAAAATAGTGGTGGGGATGCTAATGTGATTTTATTAATTCCATAAACCAACATGTAAGCTGCAGCCTTGAGTAAAAAAAACTCAAACCCCAGAAATTATTTAAAAATTATAAGCTAAACCAGAAAATTAAATAGCAGTAAGAATACCAATACTACCTGATGTAATTATTCATATAACAAGATAGTCTTGCAGACCAGCAAAAGCAAAGAGATCACAAGGACCATCAGTAACACAACCAGAATCTTGGCAAAAGTGCTAGGAAAATAAACATGGATATTTCTCACTGGGTTGAGCTGTTTTGCTATGATGATTAATACCATTTGCAAACACTGAATAATGCCACTAATAAATATTCACTTCCTGACTTCAAAATCTGCTAAGTAAAAGCTACCTCCACTTGTAACCTTCACTTTCCTACACTCAGCTATGCTGTTTTTCCAGACAAGGATATCTTCAGCCCTCTCCTAAGGCTGTCTAGGACACTATTGAATTAAAAAGAAGAACTGAGCAAAGAGTGGAAAAGAAAATATCCATTTTTGCCATTAAAAACTTTTAAAAAATCCCAAATGTCCTGACCAAAAAATAAAAGTATGCAGAAAAGAATGAAATCCATTAAAACATTCCCATGTGCGTATTGATCTTTTCTAAGAGGCAATATTGAGAGCAGCTGCAGAATTGTATTAGTTTGCTAGAGCTTCCTGATTAAGGGGATTACCGGTTCTAATACAAACAGGTAATAAGGAATGGTTGAGCACATTACAAGCCTGAATGAATTTAAACAAGACAAATACATTTATTACTTCAGGATGTCATGCTCCCTGTGTGCCTCTTACCTTATTATAAGGAATATTTTGAGTACCGTGCAATGAGATGTATGTTGTGCAACTGGCCACTAATTAGGCATGGAGGCTATATTTGATGGTCTGGATGCTCTGAAATGTGGATTAACTTGAGCATCAGATCACCTAAAATTGAAATAATGTCTGAAAAATCAATGGAATACCACCGAATGCCTTGCAATTACTGCTGATATTCTTGAGCTCATCATTCACAGAAACACAGAAACCCACCTTTATGTCATAAAATATCTAGCTGGAAAAGGTCTTTTTAATCAAGTCTAATTCCTGCTTTTACAGAAAATCAAAACCTAAAATTCTGTCTATAAGATTAGTTCTATTTGGCATTTCATAACTGTCGGAAGACCACATACAGAATCCGGTCCTCAAAGAGTTAGACTCATTCTTCTAACTAACTGCAGCTGAAGCCTATGCACTGGCTTTTGCACCAGCACAGTTCCTCTGTGTAAATTACTCTTTTCCTTTGTATATTGATTCTCATGACAGATTTACAGAGAGAACACAACTTCACCTACCAATCTCCATTTTGCTAAATAAACAATCCAATCTGTGTTTCAGTCTTTTTTGGTAGGCTTTCCTCTCCTGTAGTTGGCTTTTTTATCCTTGTTGCAATGTCTCCACTGGTTTAAACAGCAGTGTCCTATATCATGCAATATCAAATGACTTCCTGAAAAATCAGATATATTTTACGAATCATATTCCTCTTTCTAAAAATTAAATGTATTGTCAAAGACTCATATTAAGAAAATTTGCCAGACTATACTATATTACTTTATTTATCCCATTTTGGATTTACCTCCCTGTTTTGTTTCAAAATCTGTTTTGAAGTATGTTTCTACATACTACTGAGGAGAGATTTGTACATCTCCAGATATGTTGAATTCACATAGTTAATTTTTATCCTTTCCTGATGGATTCTGTAGGTGTCATTTTCCAGATAAGGGACTATCTGCAGCTGAATAGATATTTGAGAAGCTCTTCCTACTCCCTGTGCCAACTCTCCAGTATTCTGTGACAGAGTAACCAATTCTGCTGATCCTCAGCAAAGCAACATCTTTCAGCTTTGCTATCATGTCAGTGGTGATAATTCCCATGCTTATATATTTTTTTACTATTATCTATCCCATTGGTGGTCCTATGTACTACATAAAAGAAAAATATTGTATTACAGCTTTTCCACTGAGCGAAAACTGAAAACACAAAGTTAATTTTACGTGTACCACATATTGATGAATATTACTAACCACCAAGCTCTTTGAGGTTTCTGTCTACAGTGTGCTCATCAAATCAATACCTTCAGTCATTTCATTCAACTCAGGTGTGCCAGACACAAGACTTAGGTAAAACCAAAAAGATCAGGTTCAATCCTCCAGGAAGCAGAAGACCTCTGCTGTGTCCCTGCTGTGTTGGTGAGCCACATTATGGACAAGGTTTACATATTAGTAGAAAATGGAAGTGTTGGAAACTTCCCACCTGGCATCCAGCCTACACAGAATCACAGAATGATATGGGGTTGGAAGGGACCTGTGGAGATCACCTAGTCCAATCCCCCTGCCAAAACAGGTCCACCCAGAGCAGGTTGCACAGAAGCATGTCCAGGTGGGTTTTGAATGTCTCCAGAGATGGAGACTCCACCACCTCTCTAGGCAGCCTGTTCCAGTGCTCTGCCACCCTTAAAGTAAAGAAGTTCCTCCTCATGTCTTCTTATATTCTTTCATTCTGACAAGCATCCTAGAATAAGAATGACAACCTCGACAGCTTTTCCCAAGGAACAGCTGTTTGTTCTCTGGAGTAAGTGAATGCTCTGTTATCCTGAAGTGGTGGGTAGTATTGGTTTGTCAGGGTTTTACACTACCTTACAGAAATTCAGTTCAATGCATTTATATATATATCATTGAATGTGTATATGTATAGAATGTGTATGTGTTTATGTATATATATAGCGTATAGACAGAGAGAGAGAGGGATAGAGAGAGGAAAAGGTGCTGTGTCAAATGTTAGCTATTTCCTGGTGCACGCTTTCCCACAGATGCCAGCCTACATCTAGTGACAGCAGTTGGATTGCAGTGCCATATGCTCCCTTGAAAGGCAAATTCTTAGACCCATTTTCAGTGGGGAAATCATAATTTTTAATGCAGTGACAGTATTTCATTACTGCAGTCTATGACTTTAACTTAAGATTTATTTGACATCTGCAGACTGGCTTTCCCTTTCCTGAAGAGGTTGTTGACAAAAATGGTGATAGTCTGCAATATTTTGTTGATGCTATACTTTGGTTCAGCCTTGCTAGGCTGGGTTCTCCAAGGCTCTCTGATTTTCTGCTTTATTATTTGTAACTGTCCAGGATGATCCAGATAGGAAAAAGCAGTGGATCAATTTGATCCCCTCACTTATGTGATTAAACAACATTTAGCATGGATAAATGTTACCTCCATACAGCTTTCAGAGGCAATTTGGACAGGAACAGTCAAAACACATAAACACTTCAGAAATTTCTTGGGGAATAAAAGAATGACTTATGTTTCCTATGCACACTCTTCTAAGAAATAGATATATCCAGCTCAAATGAGAGGCTTGGGAGAGGTTGTCTGGGAGTGCATCATCGTCTGGCATTTGTGATCAAGTTCCTAAGTGTTGTCCGCGTTGGGGCAACTGACTGCACTTTCCAAAGCAAATGGAGATGTTTTAACTCAGACGACGGTGATAAAGGACTGCATCAAATTGTGCTGCCCGGCATTTTCCAAGGACAAAAGGCGCACGCTTGTGTGGTGCCAGGCACCAGAAACTTGCAACTGGAGCATAACCTGAGCTCTCAGAGCGAGCAGGAGGCAGGGATGTTGTCAGCCTCAAAGCCATGTGGGAACAGAAAGGTCTCAGGAGTTGTAAGTCACAATTATATCTTTTTACAGATGTCTAATTTGTTCTTAAGATCCCCAGAGACAAAGACACTTCAACCACCCCAAGCAGTCTGCTCTGGTGCTTTACTCTCCTTTCTGCAGCTGCATTTTTTCCTAATGTCTCATCTGAAGCTTTTTTGCTGCTTTTTAAGACCATTCCTCCAAGTTCACAACGAATACGAGCAAACAATATGGCAAACTGAAATATTTCAAAACTAACACTGTACTAAGATTACAAAAAATAATTAAAAAGGGCAACACAGCTGAACAGGCAAGCAGGGATAGTTTTGCAGGTGAAAATCTTTTGAAAAAGTATGCAAGAGTTAGAAATGAGACCTTAAAGAAAATTACTGTATACCAATTGGGACAAATGAAGCTCATTACTGCCAATGGCCTACATGCTATAAAATGGGTTAATATTGCCACAGAAACCTTTTTGGTGTGTCCCTGTAATTAGCACAAAAGTATTATTATTGTAATTAACTGAATCCCCTAGTACCTAGTGCAGTGTTCATGGCTGTAAGCAGGTTAATGTGAAAATTAATTTGTGCTAATTCACACAAAATCAGTGATGCTCGAACCAACCTGGCTGCGGCGGCATTTTGTGGAATAAAAGTATTTTCCTGTTGACTTACACAGGGCACTGAAACTTCAAGAATGTCACGTAAACCCGTCTTAGCTTTCACTTGTGGTAAAACTCTTCTGGTAGTTCTCTGTCTTCTTTGGATAAATTTATTGTGAAACTCACTCCTACGTGAATAAGAAATGTACTAGTCCTACGTATAGAAATTAATGGAATAAAAGATTTGGGCAGCTTCTTTAGCTTGCTCAAGGGGCTGGTTAGTCTCAGAACAGACTGTTCTCCAGGTGAACAAGTTAAGTTCACCTCTCCAGGTGAAAAGTTACCTTTTTATTTTGAGAGGGTTATGTTTGACTTCTAGGGCAAAGCATGGTGCCACATACACACAAGAAAGAAAAAGATAAAATTCTTTCATGCACAAAACCTTAAGTGCAAGAGACTGTAGGAAAATTCAGAGACTTGCACTCTCCCCTTCTTAGTCATAGGCAAGATTGGAAAATAATAAAATCCCACTACCTGGATGACAGAAAACATGGTTGAAGTCAAGCCAAATCAGGGGGTGGTTCAGTGTTAAGGGACAGGAAGAGAGAAGATAACTGGTTTCTGTGCCTGCTGCTTCTTATTCTTCCACTAAAAAATGAATGTCTTGCAGTGGACAGACAATTTCTGTTCCCTGTTAACATTAGGCTGAAGAAACACTGTCATCACCTGCCAGTATAATAGGGAAAATTAAGCTTCACAGCTTTAACTAAGCTGTCTTGTAGCTGTGACTATTGCACTGTTTGGACAGTGACTAGCTACCCTAGGAATGGCTAATTAAGGATATTTTGCGCTATCTTCTGTCATCTGTGTTAAACTAAACTTTTGCAACTTCCTTAGCTCACCTTCCTTCAAAGGGCTACAGTCCCACATGAATGTTTTTTTATGAATATCTAGAACCATCACTCCTTAAGTTTACAGCTGCAGTCTCTAGTCATCCTCCTGCTGGGATGTGCTACCACAATAATGTGAGGGAAACAGAGCTGGATCCTCACAATCTGGTCCCACTCCTGGATCCCTTCTTGTTCATTGCCCTCCCACGCTGCACTCTGAGGCGAGCAAATTACAGGGGACTGTTTTCAGCCTATTGGGTTTAATCTTTTAGGGACCCTAAAGAGAGGCTCACCCACGGCTCAATTCAGGGCCACCATCCTCTAGAGGATCTCTCTCCACCCATTGCAGGAGTCGTCTGGTGGACCAGTCTTCCTTGTCCTTACCAGTAACAGGAGAGTTTTTGTCTGCTGTGCCCTTTCTGTCCCCTGTTCTTGACACAGCAAATCAAAGCCCAGATTTCCCCCTCTCTTGACCCATTCTGTTACAACCTTAGAATGTAACTTTATACTTACACAACACTGCATTTCATGGTAAAACTAGCCTGTGTGTCTCTGCCCCCACTGACCCATCAGTTTTCCTCTGAGGCTACACTGTCAATTGGGACTAGAGTTAAAGATTAGCCCTCGTTTTTAGTGAGAGTAACAGTGGGGTCAGTGAGCTGTGGTAATAAGCTGGTACAATTAGGTGGAGGAGAGGTCATCTCAACAGCGCAGCCCCTCCAGAGCAAGGAAAGCCACACAGCTTCAGGCTTCCCACCTCCTCCTTCCCCTTTGCTGCTCCCTGGGACCATCCACAACCTCACCAGAGGCTGGGTGGAAGCCAGGTGTCCTCCCCACACTTATGTGTTTGTTTTTTTTCCCCAAAGCCTTCAGTGTCCTACAGATCTGGCATGGTCATGAGTTTTTTTGAAGAACAGGTATGTTTGATTTTCCTTTCTATATATGCATCTGGGTATTTATTTTTTTTTCCTGCTTCCCTAAGTTCTGCCAGGTATCAAGCTTGTTGGGTTCAATTAGTCTCCTTTCTCACAGCAGATATCCATCTGAAGAGTGGCCCGTGATGATTTCAGGTGCAATTTGCTATCATTACGTTAACTTTCCTTTTCACAAGGCCATTTAGTTGAAAGACAATCAAGCTGAGAGAGGCTGAGTTGGGAGTGGAAAAAATATAGTGGATAAAAGGCAGTGAAACAAACTTTCTTTTCTATAAAATATAACGTGAATCTTGCTGAAAGCTAGGCAGGTCACATTGGTTTAGATACTTGAATTTTTTCATACTATTAGAATCATAGAATCATAGAATGGTTAGAGTTGGAAGGGACCTTAAAAATCATTGAGTTCTAACCCCCCTGCCATGGGCAGGGACACCTCCCACCAGACCAGG
>JAOXJM010000001.1:207861631-207889161 GCA_026413425.1 Tringa solitaria | reverse complement strand
TTTTTCTTCTCATGTTTTAAATTTTAAAAATACTTCTGATAATAAATACAAATCATTACTTCTTGGTCGAAAATTTTTGTTAGAATTAGTTGACAGGCCTGCAGACAACTTCTACAGCCTAAGCTTGTTTCTTCCTCCATTAACCAAGCGTATGAAAAATAAACAAGAACAAAAAATGTCAGTGTTTCAATCTTGATAAGTTTACGTGCTTCTTTGCTCAGCTACTGACTCACACTTCATATTAAATATCTCAAACATTTGAGGCAAAATGTTGGATTTTAAGGTTTATGAATAGTATAGGGCAAAAGTCAGACTGATTTATGAATGGTAGATAAACATGAACTAAAATTTCCACATGCGTTTCACAGTAATTCCACTAGAAAATGCATAAAAATATGGAGTCCTACCTACTTTCTGCCCTCCAGCCCTTCTACTTTTTTTCATATGACTGCCATTCAATAACCATGCACTGAAGTGAATTTAATACAAAGCAGAATTTATTTACAGCTCTGAAAAGACAGGTGAAAGCTGGCTGTGAGCGTTCTCAGTTCAGCACTCAGGTGTGAGTAGCAAGAAGTGAAACAGTAAAAATAAAGGAAGATATCCGAGTGCAAAATATTTGCACCACATAAACTTACAAAGGCCAATATGTAATTTCTACCATAAACGTATCTGTGTTGCTCCACAAAGTTGTTTCAAGAATGTTGTAAATCTAGATCAGTCTACCACTATAACTCAAAGATGACAAAATTTGAACTGGAATAGAAAAAACCAAACATGAGCAGCAAACACATTAGTTTTAGTATTCCTGAACAATTTCTTTAATTCAAACAAAAACATTTTAGAACATCTCCAGAAAGTTTTAGGGTTTTTAACTGACAAATTGTGAAATATTGTGAAATGAAAGTAATTCCATGTCTGGAAATCCTGTTTTGATGTAGGAGTGCTGTATTCTTTCTCCTCTGAAACTCAGGTCTGTGTTGGATGGGTATGTTTCATGGAATTATTTAACTCTTGTGGCTGTAGCTCAAAGAGGAGAAATACAGGCAACTTCTGCTAACAGCTGAGTTTCACCTATTGCCACCTACTAATAATTTTACTTTGCATTTCTGAACTACAGCCCAACCCAAAGGCAGCAGCAGCCAGTGTACACTGTCACTTCTCTATGCAATATCTATCAGAAACACCCACCCGACAAAGGCAAGGATAGCCCATGGGACATTAAGCCGATAATAATTTTGCCCATTCCCAATGTTCCATTTGGGAGAACAGCTTCTGTTCTCAAGGAATATTCTGGTAGTGGACAACATAGACAGACAAACTGAGATTAACAGTGCTATAAATACAGAGAGAGGGAAATATCATTTACATGAAAATGTAGTGTATACTAGGTTGATGGTATCTATGTGTATACCTTCTTAAAACAGCTAAAAGTAGGGTTTTTTGAGAGAAAGTAGAGACTTTCTTTACTGAGCAATACTCTCATTACTTTTCTTAGACAATTCTAGGTAGAAACATTTGCTCCTTACTATTACTAGCTGCTCTGAATGTTTTTTTTCCTACTTGTTGTACACATTACTGAACAGAGAAAAAATGCTTCTGAGAGTACAATTTAGCTAAAATATAGAAATAAATAGCTATAAAAGAAAAAAAAAAACAAACAACCCAACAAAGTGAACTGATTACAGTCTGCCTGGCTAGTTCACTTGTTCAGTTTCAGCATGTGGCTGCGCACAACACAGTTCAATCAGTTCTTTATTATTTCATAATGTTAAAGGTTATTACCACAACAGAGAAAAAGGATAATAGCGGGTTCTTAAATTAGCATTTGCTTAGCTCAAATGCCAGTGCACTAATCTCTTTGGTTAAAACCTAGCACAAATAGTATCGTAAATCATGCTTACAGAGCGGTGGGTTTCTGTTGTCTTCCAAACAAGAAACATTGCATCGGGAGGACAGTCATGAATTAGAAGGGACACACTCTGCCCATGTCCCCCTGTCACTTTGCAGGTTCTTCAAACACAGCACACTGAGCAGGGTGGTGTAAGGATGACATTAACTCTCAGGATTTAAAAACTGTTGTCGATTCAGATTACACTCCCGCCTGGCTAAAATAATGGGAGATTTCTGCTAACACGAAGAAAGTATTCTGGGGATGAGGGCTCCAGCTGAAGTTTTATCAGGCTGGCTTTTGAGTGAGTGCATTGGTAATTCCCAAGCAGAAATATGGTGATGCCGTAAACATTTTCCTGTAGTACAAAATGAAAACTGTATATTAATATTAAGCTTTATGCCACCAACTAATTGAAGTTGGCACAGGACAAAAGATAGTACACCACTGCCACAGATGACCACCACTCCTGTTTGCATACTGGCAAGCGGAGTGACAAACGTTCTCCATCTTCAACGATTCCAGGCAAGACACGAAACTGAGGAGCAGAGGAGCAGCATGTATTTAGGAGTGCTTTCAGCCTGCAATGTGATGGGGTTACAGCCACTCTCATATAGGGCTATATAAGAGGATCTCCACAGAATTTTTGTTCTTCTACACATGATCATGATGTGGAAAAGCCTGAAAGTGTTCATCTGGAGCAATGCATAGTGACCTCCTGTGCAGCTCATGCCTGGGACATGTATCTAATACTTGTCTGCAGAACTCAGACTTGTAGTGCCTCTTACTAGCGCTGATCCTGGATGTGACTTGAATCCTACACCTCTGTATACGGGCAGCTTCTCCATAGGCTGTAACCGTTCCATGGTGGATACACAGCCATAGCAACCAGCACTGTTCTGACCATTCTGACCCCTGAAAACATGGAGAAAAGCCATCCAAAGCTGACATGACAGCTTCTCTCTTGAAATGGACCCTTGACCGATACCGTTTGTGTTGTTAATCGTCTAGACTACGTCAAATGCCACACAGAGCACTTGTATCACTTCATTTCGTCTGACATCTGGCTCCTACTGATTTCTGGTGCTGAATTCTCCAGAACCAGCTCTGTTACCCTGGAGGATGTTTTCCTCACCTGGGAGGTGCGAAGGACAGACAGATCTGCTTGTTGTCTTAACCTTCTGGCAGAAAGGAAGGTGCAGGAGTTATGCACCTTGCTTTTATGTTGTTTTTTTTCCCCACAGTGAAGACTATTTACATTAAAAGCTTTTTTTTTTTTTTTTAACTTTGAAATAATGCATCCAGATGCCAAGACACTGAGGGCCACCAACCAAACCAAGCAATTGCATCCACAAACAAATTAAACTTAGCATTTATGAGATGTATTTTGCTTATAAGTAAATCTTTCATTGTTTTCATAACTTGAATATCCTCTCCTGCTTGTACAATCATACAAGTTCATAAAAAAAAAAACCCTCTTCTGCAGGATGAGGCCTTTGCGTTTATTTCACTCCCAACACAAAGAACAGACCAAAATCAAAGAGCACGTCGTGTTTATGAACGTGCTCTCTCTCTGCTCCAGTTGCCAGGTTTGTTCCTTTCATACACTGAGTGTTTGATAATCCTTTAAAATGCTGTTTCTCTGCCTTTCTATCTGGACATAAACCCTATTTTTTTTCATTGACACATTATCATCTTTTATTCTATGACTCTACTATGTTCTGCCTCTTCCCTGCCATAAGTTACGTTGACTGTTCCCAACATTCAGGATACTACGTGTCTTACCTATCATTCCAACCCACTTTCCCACTGAAGGACTTCTCCCCGAAGCCCATCACTATAATTGCTGGTGTCTGTACAGCTTTCTTTCACACACGTCATGAGTACTGAATTCAAACCTGAGAATGCTGCAAAACAGCATGCAATGCCACTTCATCAGTCTCTTCAATAAAAAGTAAGAAGAGATTTAATATACAGTTAATAGCTTTCAGTTCTACGCACTGCAGCTTTCTGTACTTGAGAGTCAGCTTTATAAATGTATTCCTTTATTTAAAAATACAGTTTGTTTGTGTACGTGTGTACTTGACAGAGGAAAAGAGAGGTGTTGCAGGCACACAAATGTGAGTTTGCACACTGCTGCTGCAACCTCCAGTCGCTTTTGACACAGACAAAAAGCACAGTTGCACAACTACACAGGCACACATCAGCTATATTTACTGCAAACTGAAAAATGACTCTCCAAAGAGTAATGCTGGGTTATCCAATATCCTATTCCACCAAAAATATTGCCCATCAGCTGCTATGGGACTTCACAGCAAACTTGAAGGTCAGTAGACCTAAGGCATTTCAGACCAAAGAAAAAAGAAAAAAAGATCAGTTCCAAAGCTAAAGACTATTTTTCCAAGATGTTCTCCCCCAGGCGTCTATATTTTATACAAAAGATAATCTGAACATAGGTGCCTTGGCTGGTTTCAGCTGTAGCCAAAAGGCAAAAGCTGAGAAAGATTCCTCTTGGAGAGCAGATTTCTGCTACTTGAGAGTGCTGTGCATCAACCCTAAAATATTATCTCTATTCAGAGATGAATAGGAAGCCAACATGCTTCTTGGAGTTGTGGTGGAGAGCGTTTCCAGCAGAACGTACCACTAACCACACGGACGGCTGTTACCTGGACCAGCCCTGGTGACTAAGGGGATTTAAGGCACAGTGCTCCACGGAGAGCATTGCCATACCTCACTGCGAGGTGGGAGGCATGGATCACAGCAACAAACTCACACCCAGAAAAAAACAACTGTGCTCTCCAGACCAGAGAGGCTTTAAAAGACAATTCCCAGCCACTGCTCTTTTTCCTTCAGCAACGCTCTCAGATTGTGACCACGAAGGAGCAGTGGGCATGCACCCAGGATAAAAAGTGATCTTTGCCACATCCTCTGGCTATTTTCTACTTGATTGGCCTCGGTCCTATCTGGACCGAACTTCAAAAAGCTGGTCTCATCTGTGCCCAAGCCTCCATCCTACTGCCTGCAGACTGAACTAGTTGGTAGCTTAATTTATTGTGTTATAACAAATAGTGAATCTGGAGCTCCGGTGCCCACAAGAGCCATATGCCCATAGCATAACTTTCTCCTTTTAGGGTTGCTTTTCCTGTCCTAATTTATACTTCCTCAGTTACAGTACATACATTTACATGGTTAATGTTCAGCTTGCTGAGATTACACCATAGTGATGCATGCAAGAAAAATGCCTAGACAGATGGATGCAAAATCACAGATTTCTGAAAGGAGGAGAACTTGCAAAGCCAGAAGCTCACACTTCAAGAAATCTCATTTGCTAGCACAGGGGTCACTGAAAATAGATCTGAATGCTTAAAAAGCAGTGAAACACTCTTAAATAAAGCACTGCTGACAAAGGTATATACTCTTTCCTAGAAATAGGCTCTAGTCTGTTAGGCTGCCAACAAACGAGCTTCTTAAGAAATTCTGATTTTTTAAAACTGATGACTTATAAAGAATAAGTGCAAATCTGTTCTGCAAAGGAAGTCTGTGGCAAAGGCCACTTTGCCAATAGCCTTCCTCTTTAAATAAAAAATGATGCTAAAATGAGACACCTTATTAATGAAAACAGTATCTGTCCTGCAGCTTCGATGCTTCACATATAACTCATGGAACAGATTATTTCCAAATGAGAAGTCACAATACAAGTTCAAATCACTACAGAGTAAGCAGTTCGTACTGATACCAGATAACAGGTCGCTGGAAGAGAATGTCTCCCTCCGATTATTAATAATACAGCAATAAGACAACAGGTGCTGTTCTGCCAAGCCCTCTTGATATTTTGATAAAACAAACTCACCTCTCCAACCCAGGGAGGAAAAAAAAAAAAAGAACAGGCACAGAGAGACAGGAGCAATGACTGCCCCTGTGCTGATACTGCTACTGATAAAAGGAAAAGTAAAATTGTCACTCATGACATCCCGGGGAGGGATACAGGTATTGTACGGCAATGCTAATATTTCAGTTTCATAAACTCTGCTTTTCAATTCCTTTCTGCTTAAAACAACAACAACAAAAAATGCTGGCTTACTGATCTTTAAAGGTTACTGGCAAGATAACGTGGACAGATATTAAAGGAGCTTGCTTGAAAAAATACAGAGGTCGTAATGAAGAAAGTCATAATTAAAGCAAAAAATCTAAAGCTGGAGAAATTTAAAAACTAATGCATATATTATGGGAAATATACATTTCCCTGCCTAGCTGTGCTACATCGTGTTTCTTACAGTTTGTTTCAAAGTCTCCCTTTGCCTTTCATCTTACACACGTTTCAGCACTGTTGTTATGCAAGATGGGGAATCATTCATTTTAATGTGATACTAAGCATATTACCACAAAAACAGAGAGGCTACCATCTTACTGATCATCTAATTAAAAAGCTCTACAATAGAAATTATTGCAGCCCCTCGCTGCACACAAAAGATTTAATGCTGCATCTGAAAAGCCACATGTACATAAAGGCAAAGAATTTGTAAATGCTTCTGATTTTAGCATTTTCTTTTTCTTCCCCTTGTTACAAAAGCCACAGCTATCACTCTCTTTAACCGCTAATAAAAGCAATGTAATGTCAGGTAGATTTGCCAGTTTGTAGCTTCTTTGAACCCCCGACATGCTCACTAAAGGAAAGTAACTTTAGCTAGAAAAGAGATCCTTGCAGCACTATGGTGAATAATTCATCATTGCATTTTTCTTTTCATCTCATTTTGTGCCAGTAACGTACACAACTGAAAATATTGCAAAATCTAAAACCAACCACAGACAAGGACTTCCAGCAGCAAAATGCACATAAAACTAGCAGGCAGGTTTCCCCAGCTTATATAATAACAGCTTTAGCTCAACAGAACCCCCATCACTCACCGAGGACTGAATTCACTTGAACAAAAGCAGAGCCCAGTCACCAAACGCAGCTTCGCAGGACTCTTAATGCGAGATGCTCCTGTCTGCCGTTCAGTTCACACTTGCCTTTATAACTAAGCCAACCAACAACACTCAGTTGCTGAACCTGATGAATTATAAAACGGTAGCTCCCAGACTCTCATATTTTACATCACAGGGGGTGGTCATCCAGCATACACACTGCCTGTGTACATATATTCTGCTATAACTCATCCTGATAAACACATCAGCGCTGGCAGCAGTGACAGTAATTGGTGCTCAGGATGTACAAGCACAAACCAATAGAGCACACTCCCACCTTCTGCTCTGTGCCACATCTCTACCTGTCAATCACTGCACCTTGTTAAGGTGGAATGATCAACTGCGCTTCAGGGGAGAAGCAAAACTCGGAGGAGAAACCATCTACCGATATGAATTCCTCACTTAAACATTTCTTAATTCAGTGGTAAATGTAGCTTCAATCTCCTCTAGAAGCAGTTTTCATGTTTTTTTTTTTTCAAATCTTCATAAAATCTTCCCTTCTTAAAGACACAGATCTTGTTTAGTGACTAACACATGCTTCGTAACTTCCACTATCATGAATGGGAATTATTCAGGCAAATTCCATGGACATTAACAAAAATAACATAAAAACATCACTGTGTACATTTTAAAAGCCTCTTAAAAAATGCTGGTAGGTTTTAAGAACGTCCTCTAAGTTATAAATATGTATTTGTAACATTCTTCAGTTCTCTAATGCTTTCTTTTTTCCTTATGCTTGCATTGTTTTTAAAGTTAACATAGAGACACAAAATAACAGAACCAAACTGCTAAAACTTAGAGCCGTTAATAAGATCAATTAAACTAAACATTTTCAAATGGGATTAATTACAGCAATAACAATCATGATTGTTACACATGCCCCAAATTAACACTCACAATTAGCCCCTAACAAGCAAAACTGGTTATAGCAATGATAATCCACAGCCAGGGACCACTCACTGGAAAGGGTTTTTTCTATGGCAAGTCTCTTACGATGGAGACAGAAGTTGCTCTTTCAGAGTTGAGCTCCAGGAATTTTGCATGTGTTTTACACAAACTCTAGGCTCTTTGTACAAGCACAGAGCATGAACGAACGCTTTATTCAGGATGGTTTTCTATTTCTACATCACTGGTGGCGACTCAGAGGGCTCCATTTGGAGCCTGAACTTGATCCAGCTCCTTTCATTCCCCCATTCCTGTAAAACTCTCCCAACATTTGGTACCACGACGAAAGGTTGTGCTTGGGAAGGTGAGCACAGTTGTGTGAGTGCTTGTGCATCACCCGGATGCTTTTCCACGAACAACTGGGCTGAGGAATGCAAATGAAGGCTGCGCCGGCAGCCCCAGGCAGAAACCCAACCCTTCTCACCATCTGGACCGACTGATGTGCGTCATGATGTGGGAACAGGGTGTTGCATTTCATGCATAGCAAAGGCAAGTCCTATATATATCCCTTTCCTCCCGTCCTCAGCTGCTTGTTCCCCCCCTTTCCTCATTTGTCTCTTTGTGTTCAGCACCTTCACTATCCAAGAAAATATTCACTTCAGACTAGAGGCACGAGCAGCGTTTCTGCATGTGCTACTGACTCCCATTACAGTGGCGTGTATGAAAGAAAAGCTGTATAGTGTTGGGTGGCAGATTGTAGTGGTGACATATCGGGACTTAATCAGAGTAATGGTTTTGATGTCTCTGTCTTTCTCAGAGGAAAGGGCAGCTGAGATCCAATAATTGGATTCGCCAGTGATACTGACTGGGAATAATCCAATACAGGCAGAAAATATTCCAAATGACAGACCTTGGCTTATTCAGAAGAAGGAAAAATATCTGTGCCACTGGATTTTGCCTTATAGAGCCAAATTCTATTCTCATGGGTTTATGCATTTCACTTGCAAATTATGGAAGATATCTATGATGGCCCAAGCATAAGTTTCTTGCCTTGTGCACTAATTTGGGTTTTCTGACCTATTTTTCATAACAGAGAGGTTTCAAACCGTATGTGCCAGAATGTCCTAAATGGCATCTCATTTTCCCTTTTGTTTGTCCTTAACCATTCAGGTTTGAAGAGGCTTCCCAATGATCTGTGTAAACACGACATGGCCTTATAACAATTTGGTGCAGCGTGATTCAAGACAAAAGCAATGCTTGATTGAATCTTCTTGACCAACATAACGTTCACCTTAAAATTCAGCTCCCCTGTACTGAAGTACAGGTTTGCAAAACTGACCAGTACCACAATAATGTAAGACACTGCAATTTTTCATAGCTGTGTGTAGGTGGCATGCATAAACCACAGTCTGCGGTATTACACAAGAGACACCATTCCAAGAAAAATTGCTACCCTCTTTCACACTTAACTTGCATTTTTTATTTAGCTAGCCTGGCTTCCATGTTACCTTTCCTTAGGAAATATTTCATAGCTGATACTGCCACGGCATCCAGCAGCGTGGTGTGCTGTAAAGCTGTTACTTTCTCGGTGAATGGATACACTCATTGCACAACCCATGGCCGCGGGGCTCTGTTCATACGTTTTGGTGCAGAATGTGAGATTTCACATTTGAACCTTCTCACTGCACTGACAGGTGTGTGAAAATCCCATATGGGGTACCTACCTATATAGAGAGAGATTGTATTTTTAAGGCATTTGTAACATACACATTTGGTACTGACTCTGAGGTTCTTCGCTTCAAGCTGCAAACTAGAAATGATCTTAAAAAGGAAAAAAAAAAAAACAAACCACGACAAAACTCTTTCCCATTTGCTGCCAAAACATGACTTCTTTCTTCTGTAGTCACGTGTACTATATAGACTGCACATCATAGACATCCTATTTGCTATCTAATGTGAGCACACAGATCACTGGGGAAAAATCAGGGCATTCAGCTGGAATAACAAGAGTAGTTACCTTTTCCGCTCAAGAAGCAGCTGAGGAAACCTCAAATTAAGAGTGACTACAGGCAGATTTGATACTATCAAGATCACAAATTAGCTCGTACAGTTAACTTCCATCCCAGTGAAGCAAAACTAGATCTCCAGGATCTCCACGCTGTGGACCCAGAGTTCCAGGTGAATAAATGTGCACCAAGATATAATTTCCAGGCCAGATGGTACAGACGATCAGTACACTGGTCAGTAATTCTTGCTGTGTGGCCTCAGAAGCCATCATGCAAATTTAAGAAGTGTTTATTCAGTACATTGCATTTAGCAGTTACGCTGTTTGATTCCTTTAGTGAATTTTTGTCAGATTTACACTGGGTAAAGGAAACACTCTTTCATCTGATAGCCTGTTGATGGCACTGTCAGAGAGTATCCCTAAAACAAAGAGCCCAGCACGATTTAAAAAAGGACTGGGCATTTATCAAACAGTAAAATCCAGAAGAACAGAGGTAACAAGAAACCTAAACTTCCCAGTGATTGGGCAATCTAAAAAACTCTTTCTTATGGTTATTTCTCTTTTGATCCCAGACTCAAGCTATTGCTCCACCTCAGTCTGTACCATCTCACAACAGCCCAGATTTTCCTGGGCCCAGTACATGACAAAACCCAGAATCTCAGGGGTTGCAGGTCACTAACCAGGTCATTGCCCACCTTCCTCCCAGCCAAGGCACTAATTTAGCTCTCCCTCCCTAATCCAGCTAAGAATTACCATGAAATCCATATAAAATCGGTTAATTCTGAGACTCACCTTTTTTTTTTTCAAATTAAAATCAGCTGAGCATACTTGTAAAGGTCTTTTATTACATTTGATAAAGGTAACCACTATTTAAAGTGAATTTAAACACCTGTACTCTCTGAAGGGTAGTCGGGTGAGATAGGGTCGCTGTTGTACCTTTTGAGTACAGAAATCTATCAAGCCTTTAATTCCAGTTGAGACCACTGAGAATTTATGAATTTCACAAACTGCTCTACTGCCTGTGGTCTGAATCCAATGAGAATTTGTCCTTTTATAAATCTATGGTAAAATAGTACCACACATTAAGTCAGACAGAAGATTTCATTGCTGTAACCTACATACATCATGCACTGCAAAATAAACAGCAGTGGCAGTGTAAATGAATTTAATTGCCACAGCAAGGCAATGGAGAAATTAATTTCCTCTCAATGTAACGCACTTGCAATTCAATTTAAGAACAGTTTTTAAATAGAGTTTCAGTTTCTAAGACTAATCCTTGTAAGTACAAATGAATAAAACTGTATATTTAAATTAATTAATAAATTAGCTGGCACAGGGCTTTGAAGATATAAAGGACTGTATAAGTGCTGTTACTATAATAATATTTTTCTGAATTACAACACTTTTCTTCCTCAAGTGACATCTTTTTTGCTACAAGTGCAGAGTGCAAGCTCAAGTCCTCTTTCTGAATGAGGACTGTGTTTGAAAAAAACTCAGAAAAAAGGGAATTAAAGAGGATATTCAGCTAGGCCTGAATGAACAGACACCCAAGAGAGCAATTCCAGTTGATCAAGGGCAACAAAAAGAACTGGCTTTGCTAGTTAGGAAGGATGAACTCTCTTAATGGTGGCTTCATAGTCTCAAGAATATGAATTATCTTATCAGTAATAAAGAAGAGCTGCTAAAAGGAAGGAAGGCCAGATGGCACTTTCCCTAGAGCCTCTGGAGAGGCTGCCTGGATTTGATTTGAAAAGGCTTTTATCGCACCCCATGAACCTGGAATGCCACAGCAGCCCATTTGAAAGCCAATGGATATCTCAGGAGCCGTTTGAGACTTCACACATATGTTGCTTTTCTGCATGGCTTAGATTGGGTCAGCCAGTCTGAGAAACTTGAGCGATATAGTTCAAGCACCCCGAATCAGTGCTTTTTTTTTGTTGTTGTTGCCTGGACTTTCATTTTCCCATTGTTTCTGCTGTTTCCTTTTAAATGAGTTAAAGTTGTCTGAAGCTCGATACTCCAAAACAGACCGTAGAGGACGTACTAACTCCAAGAGCTGGAAAAGTAGCTCAAGATCCACTTTCTGTTAGGTAAAAGAATAGGTTCAGTAGCAAACCAGACAAGCACCTTGTTACACATCTTTTACACAAACAGAAGGTCCCACAGTCAACTCCTTATAAGCCTGGTGCGGGGAGCAAATGAGTTAACAGCTTTGTATGGCAAAGAATGGCAGAGCGACTTGAAGATCCTCCTGCGATTCGCAGTTTAACTCTGCGTGCACTCTGTGGTGGGAGGAGTAGGTGGCTGATTTGGGGAAGAAGTACAGCACAGGAATGATACGCTTGACTCCTCAGAGGATGGTGACGAAAATCTGTCAGCTTGGCATAGTCCTTCCCGTTACCTACAGCGATTACTGACGCATGGAGAAAGCAACAGCTCTACAGACATCACGGTAAGAGGCACGGTATGTGCAGTGGTGGAGAGAGCAGATCTCCTTCGGCGAAGGAGCCCATGGCACTGCTGCAAGGGGACATTCATGGAAAAGGGACACAAGACGTGCACACAGAACAGTCTTCATGAGAAAACTGTGAAATATAGGCCCTGCATTAGGGGTAGACGATTGCAAAAAAATAAGGGGCATTGCCAGAGGACGCCTTCCGCACTGCCTGTGACAAAGAGCTCGCACAGGAATCAGTACGCACGCACACTTTCAGATTAAGTTTTCCCCTCCTACAGTTTTCTTTCAGGAAAGAAAATTTTCAGCCTGGATGACTAACTACAATGCAGATGGCAGAGCAATGTAGAGATACCCATGCTAGCTCCAGATGAACTAGCTTAGACGACACCATGAGTGAATTTAACCTACTCATCTTGAACTCCAGGGTTATGCTGTTCCTGCAGCCTGAACATTTAAAGCAGTTTGTGATCCAGGCAAGCCAAGGAAGGACAGCAGGTGATACTCAAGCGAGGCCTGTGCCAGCCATTCTTGCAAAATTTACTTCTGCAGTTTTTTTGCCATTACTTGCAAATGCGCCAAGAAAGTACCTCCCAGCAAGAAAGAATATATGCAATTGCAAGAGCAGCAGAGTGAAGTATTGCTCTGAGAAGAAAGGAAGAAATAACTGCTCTGATGGGACATGGCAACCCCTCCTTCAGCTCAGCAGGAATCATCTGTAGCCTTGCATGGTTCACAAGACTGCTGATGCTGCAGATTTACCGTCTTGGCTCTAATGTCAGACCAATTAATTCAGCTCTCACCAGAAACCCTTTTGGTTAGCAAAGGGTGATGGCACCCTGGTGACCCTGCTTTGAGGGGATGTTCACAGCCAGTCATTCCTGAAATTTCTGGGTGCTCTGAAGGCATGAATGGCAATGATACTCCATCTACAGGTCAGCAGTAACCATCGTCAGGGAAGCGTCTGTCATCCCATCCCATTTGTACCTGGCAACTTCCACAGAGTCGGAGCTGGGCACTTAAGGACAAGCCACCATTTCATAAGGATTGTGTCTGATGGGACCCAGGAACCAGGACGCTGATTAGATGCTCTGCTCTTGAACTACTTATAGCTCGATGATTAATTAGGAGTGGGAAAGTGCTCTAAGATCTTTAACTGAAGAACTGGAGAATTTAAGGAGGTGAAATATAAATACTTATTCTCACTACAGCATCAAACTCTCTGAGTGAAAGTCTACTGAAATAACTCACTATGTAGACAAAACAAGAATATTTGGTTAGTATTTCTTAATTTATATAATGGGATTTATCAGGAAATAAAGAAGAACTGAACAGAGAGACTGCACACATCAAAGCTGAGGATGTGCAGTTCTCAGCACTTAAATTTGTAGCCATCTACTGCTTTGCTCTCACCAGCTTTCTGCTAGATCCCTGAAATGGAAAGAAATCCTATGGAAAATAGAGGCCAAAGATAAAAGATAAGAGCAATAATAGGGTGGACAAAGCTGATTGCCTTCTCTCCCTTGTGTTTACAGTTCAACAGCTTTTTTAGCAGAGCGCCTTGGAAAAAAACAAGAGGAGCAAATAGCAGTAGCTGAGAACCTGGGACATTTGCTGCAGGAATATTGTTCCTGTGTGTCCTGGGAGAGACGCTGCTTCTGCAACTCAGTTTCTCAGCTCAGCATTGCTTCATGGTAAGAAGACAAACTAAAAATAATGATGTATTTAAATGTTAATGCTGCAGGCCACCTAAGCACCTTCAAAGCAAATAGTTTTGCAGGAATTGGAGAGTCCAAGCAGTGATTTTTTCCAGTCTCTTTGTCTGCTTCTAACCACAATTAGGAAAAAAAAATATCCTTCAGCCTTCCCAATGTTAATATTGCATAGCAGACAGTAATATTCTATATATGTCAGCCTGAGGGATATAAGAGGAAAACAATAAAAAAGCACTGTCGCTGACTATGGATACAAATTAAAGAAACTTCTTCAGCTCCAGTTCTCAGAAAAAACACTTATTGGCCTTTAAAATCTAATTTGACGGTGGAATAATCAGAAGTGACATACTTGAATGAGAACAATAGAAACAAAGTGACCCTGAGATGAAAACAGGGAAAGTGGACAATCCAGACTACTTTGTGTTGGTACCAAACAAGGATTTTAATAACAATGTATGAAAATGCTGTAAGACGAAAATGGGCTACTGTTGAATGAGGCAATATGACCCTTATATAGAAAACACTGTCTACAGTCCACAATGAAAGGATGGGGCAGTTACAAAGATGAAGCCTTGTGGAAATCGTAGCAGGTTTCACACCGTAACAGATGACATGTGTTCTGGCAATGTGTGACCCTTGGGATGTCATGGTATTCTGTTAGAAAGTAATAAAAACTGTGTCGCTGAAAGCATCATCAAAATTCTGGACATGCAAAAATTCTTAAGCTTGTACCAGAAAGTTATGAGGAGAAAAAAATAATTTTGCTTTTTACCAGTAAATTTAATTACTTTGTTTCCCAGTCATCATCCCATTGGACTACTGCACTTCAGCTCTTACCCACTGAAATAACAAGGACGTTTAGGAGGACGAAAAAATGCAAATCCTTTGTGTGTGTTTACACTACACTACACTACCTATATCCAAATAAAAAGAAGAGACTAGTAAATAAAGCTTTTCTCAGTATGACTGGCCAGCAGAGCTGAGCAAGTAATTTGCTGTGAATATATGCTTTCTTTTCTGTTTTTTTTTTTTTGAGTTTTTTATTGTGTTCACAAATTAATGATCACGTAGGAGTTAGTAGGTGCCCTCTGCCTATAGATGATTTATGAACATTATGTTGTTAGTATTTACAATATAAGTTTTGCATAATCATATACTATTTCTTCATTTCCTGTCTGGTGAGGTGTAAATATTAGCACTACATTTCTTGGGCAAATATTCCTATGAAATATGTTAATTATAAAAATATTACTAACAATAAGTTCATCCAGACACTGGATGGAAATTAAATGCAAACGATCACAAAAACACATGAATCATTCAATTATATATGCATGTTTCTTGTAAAGTTTATGAGGTATATGTTTGACTTTTCCCTGAATCCTAAGAAACATAATTTTGGAAGTCAAGTCATAATTAACATTTTTCTTCCTGTAATGTAATTCCTATACCAATACTATATAGAATGAAGAATGTACTTTTATACGCTCCTTGGCTTGCAATTAATTGATTTTTAAAGAAGCATCTCATTTTAAATGACAAACTTGTTGACTTAAGAAGACTTGGAGAAAGTTAGGGAAAATCAATTAAATGTATGAAATCAATGTATGTAAAATTCAAAGCATGTTAATATTCATGGATTCACTTCAGGGTCTTTTTTCAAACGAAACTAGAAGAAATTAAGGGCTCTTTTTTTCTGGAAGAATTAAACCCATTTGGGATCCTAATACGCATTAATTTAACACAGTGCTCCCTGCAAATGATTGATTTTCTTTAACTTCCCTTTTACACCTGGTCAACAAAGTTAACTGCTTCCTGCGGGAAATAACCTCAACTGGCATTAGATTGGATGCTGTAGCCAGAAATTAGTTCTGACCTTTCCAACCAAAACAAAATCCTCTTATTTCTTCCCATGTAGTAGTAACAAAAGCTTATGTTCAATTAATTAAAATTTAGGTGTATACTTTATAAAGAAAAATAACTGAGGGACAAGCCATTGAAAAACTCAGATTAGTTCTTAATATAGTATTGCAGAAGAAAAATGCCATCATTCAGTATATAATCACTGATGACAGCATTGACAGCTGGGAAAATATAATTTTGAAAAGCTGATCTTTTTCTTTGAAGTAGAGTTTCTATAAGTGAGTGTCCCATATTAATTTAATGTAATGATTTGTTTGATCTATGTGATAAATATTATGACTGCTGAAATCTAAAGAATGTTCCACATTATTTTCTGCATTTGAGGACTCTTTAATTACAGTTGAGAGAGAACCTTGTATGTGAAGGCGTGTCCTGTGTGTATTGAAGATTATTAGGATTAGGACAATTTTACAGTCCACTTGGCAAGCCCAGGTGAAACTTGAAGAAAGACTCATAGATCTGATCTTGCTAAAATGTACTTTATCCCTGCAGCTTCATGCCAACGTACAAGAGGGGTAAAATGAAACAAGAATTCTGCTTACAGGTTCTCCAGTGCTCTGTTTCCACAGATCTTTAATTCTAACCATAACATATTAATGGCTGTATTGCATTCTGGCACACTTTTTTTTTGGAGGGGGGATAATTTTTTAGGTGGATTTTCAATGCAGAGCTAGGAAATGGAACTAGACCAAGGAAGCTACTTTCCCACTATGTTGATGTTTTGGCAATTTTCTCAAAAAATCAAACACGTAGATTTGAAAAATCCCTCCCAAACAGCGGATGGTGTGTGGTGTGGACATCCAGCCTGGGGATGGTCCCTGAGCTGCTCAGAATGGAGGGTGAAGCTTGCTCATTTTGTCATGGTTTTACTGGTGTAGCATAAAAATGCTACTGTAAGAAAGAAAACCAAATTTAATATCTTTTGCGTAACTTCTCAGCCAAGTAGCATTTGGGCCTTTAGAATGGGAAGAGGAAGACTCAGCATGGTTCCTCAGCTATTTTAGTCCAGATACCTATACAAATCCTAACCACCTAACAAACACAAACCAACCTCAGTTGCACACATAGCAGAAAGGAAGATAATTAACAGGCAGTCTCTCAATATATTTTATGCAAGTTTTCTAACCCCCTCTCTTGCTTTATGGTCTCCTTTGCCAGCAGCATTAAAAATGAACTCTTGCAGAAAACATGGGGGTTACCTGGTTGTTCTGCTGCTCAAAGCAGCTCCGTAACCAAGACCACCTATCTTCTACCCTCAGTAATGATCAGCTTTTCAGGGATCCTTATTTCACAGCAAAAAATACTGTGTATCTGTCTTTAAAAACGTATTTTTAGATGAAAGTCTCATCCCTTTTTTTGGAGGACAACTTTGATTTATACATTTTCTAGAGAATTTTATTACCAGGCTCTATGTGATAAAAAATATGAACCAATAATTCAATAATGGTTTTGCTAGAGCAGTTTTCTAGCACAAGAAGGTTTCTAAATACTTATCTAGCTATCCTGAAAGGCAATTTCCATGCAGAGGGATCTTTACACCCTTCACACATACTTCTTGTTCACTTAAATGAGGATACACTGCCTTATACACAAGCAATACTTAACATTCAGTTTTCACTGAATGGGTCGAACCTGAGCTCTGCTACAAAGGAAATATAGAGATACACCTCATGCAAAATAAGCCGTGCTTTGAAGGGTAATTTCCTAGTGCCTGTATTAAGATATGACTATTTAAGAGTGTCCTGTGAGAAAAAAAAAATCCTGTACCAACCTTCTACATATTATCCAGATGAAATATGTTTCTAAAGACAGGTAACTGAAGCCTCTCAAACTAATTTCAGCACAGTGCTCAAGCATTATTAATCAGCTATAGGCTTTCACTGTGAACTACACTGTGATATGCCCTGTTAAATTATCAATTATGTTTATCTAGTTGAAATAGCTTCTAAAAGATCTATTCTGATTCTCATAGATCTACTTGATTCTCACAGACTCAAAAAAATAATTCAAGTCGGAAGGGACCTTCCAGAGTTCAACTCAACTAGCCCCATGCTCAAAGCAGGTCCACTTGCTCAGGGCCTTGCCCAGTGGATTTCTGAACATACTCAAGGACTGGCATTCCACAGCATCTCTGAGCAACTTCTTCCAATATCTGACTGCTGTCATAGTGAAGACTTTGTTCTTAATAACAAATTAGAATTTCGTCTGCTGTAATTTGTGTCCATCATCTCCCACCCTGTCACTGTGCATCCCTGTGAAGACTCTGGCCCTTCTCTATACCCTACTTCTGGCAACTGAAGACAGCAACAAGATCGCTCTTCCTTTGAGCACAAAGCTTCAAGATTTATTTATTTCCTTGAAAAACAAGCTTAGAGACAACGAAGAGAAAAAAAAAGTGTTTTTTGAAATATTTTATGGCTATGAACCACGGTGAAAGGGTAAAATATTTGATAGCCAGTTTGTGAGCATCATTTTCCCCGTGAATTTTATCCTCCTGTTTCCTATCTTTTTTTTCCATTCCAATCTTCTCTAGCTCAGCAAAGGGATACTGGTGGTATCAGGAGAGGCACCACAAACAGTGCTGCTGATCAGAGAGCTTTGTAAGGGGAGAAGAGCAAGTCACAGCAGTAAAATGGGCTTGTATCTGTCTGCATGGGCAGCCACAGGGGTATTCATGGAAGGTCTGTGCTGAGTAGCAGCACGGGAACGATTAGAAAATGTGGCTCATTTCCTAAGAACTGCTTTCAAAAGCACAGCAGCACTGGGAAGAAAGGTGGATTTTAGGTCAAAAAGTGCCATTTGCCCCTTTGGCTTTGTTCACCTGGTTTTATCTCCCTGTAGTTCATGAAACTGATTGATAGTATATATTAAAAATTGTGAAAAAGATCGGCATTAATTAAAAATTGAAAAGCTATGTAGATTTATGCAAATCGGCACATTGTGCAGCGTTCAATCAATAATAAATAGGCAGATTAGGGGTGACCCTCAGGCTCCTGGCAGGTGGCCAGTCCAGGAGCTGCAAAGGCTGTACGGTGCAAACAGGTTGCGTAGCACACAGCAGCAGCATCCAGCCGCCTGGAGACCTCAAACTGAGCCTTTGTTCCCAGTGCTCTGACATTCTGACTGCAGGGGGAAAATGTACTTTAAAAAAAAAAAAAATTTAAGAAAAAAATCTTCATAGCACATGTTCGCATTCTGTGCTTCTTGAAGCTCCAATGATATAACGATGGCCTTTGGCTTCCACTGAGCTCTGTTTTCTCACTCACGTGGGCTTGTTGGAAGCTGCAGACACTGCCAGGGATGGCTTAACTCCAGTGCCACAGGACCCTGAGCTGGCTAGAGCTGCGAGGTAGCTCTCAAAGACTTTTGGACTCAGGGTACAGAGGTTTTTATCAGAATCCTGAATTTTTTAATTAGCGAGACCTCAAAGGCTGTGTTTATAATTAGTAACACAGATGTTTCCAAGATGATTCCCAGGCCCTGAGGCAGCTTGGAGCAGCTCGTGTCTGTGCCACCAAATTATCCTACTGTCCCAAAATTTAACCTGGCCCCTGAGGCTGGTCCTGCACCCGGGCTGGCTCCCAGATAATATAGTAGTGGTCTGGGCCAAAATGTGTCAGGGACCCTGCTAATGATTAACACAAGGGCAATCCCATTCTGTTTTGGGAATATTGCCAAACATTTACTAGGATATATGCTACCAAAGTGATTATTTTAAATCAAAGAGAGATTATGCAGGGATTATACACAGTTTTCTTATGGCTCATCTTGGCCACATGGCAGGAGGGCCTCCACACTTCAAGCCATTGCTGCTTCTAACTCAAGAATGCTCTGAGAAGCAGCAGACCCCACACCAGCACTCCTGCTCCCTCCTCCCTGCTCCTCTCTGAAAGTCTCACAGCCTGCACATGAGCTGCAGGATCTCACCTTCTTTTCGTGATCTTTTCGCCTGTCAGACCTTGAAGTTTCTCCTAGCTTTTAGCACCTTCCATTCTCCGTAATGCAGGAGCTCCCTCTGTCTCACCCCAGGGGCTCCATCTGGCCCAGTCATCTTAAAGGAACTGAAGATAATGGTGAGCAACCAAGTAAAAAACCAAATATTGACTGTCACATCCAGGACTACATTTAGGCCTTTTAAAATGTCAGGATTAGATCAGAATAAACTGATTGTCTGTGAACTTCTTTCCAGAAAGCTCTAATTTTCGATCTGTATCAAGGTGATGTTTGTTTCAAGATTGTCCTTTCCCTGTACCCAAATAGGACAGTCCTCGACCTCTTAGTCCTCTTGCAAATATGAAAAACATTTACTCCCTTCAAGGACAATAATTGCAACATGCTTTGTACACCCACGGATTGAGGAATCAGGCACATGTCAAGCAGGTAGCTCGGGGCTGGCCCTAGGACTGCTGTCCTGAAACAGGACCCACAGACCTCGCTAATTAATTTCTCCCTCGTTAGTCAGTCTTTACCCAACTCTGCTTTTGTTTACCCCCCTACATCTTCTCCTGGGTTGCATGCCCTTAACGTAGGGCACAATCTCCACACTGAATCCCTCAGCTTGTCAGGTTGAATGTATTACGTGATTCCATATCAAGCACGTCAAGCACCTTGGTGAATGCTGAGAAAGTACTTAAAAGATAACCAACTATCATTATTATATTTCTGCAAAGCTCCATTGAAAATTCAGTTACCTTCTGCTTTTTAATAAAAACCACAATTTTTCTTAACCACGCATAAGTACTCGTGAGCCTCTGGGCAGAATTTGCCACTCAGACATCCCAAGACAGGGAAAGAGGCGTCTGTTGTCAAGGTTTGCTGGGTTCAGCTGAGGAGATAATTTTGCCTCTGTCCTTACATATGGTTTGTTAGGTTTTTTTTATTTCACATAATCATTCAAGTGAAAACTACAGCAGAACTTGCCTCCAGAGGAAGAAAACAGACAACCGCCAGGCACCTTCATAATATGAAGAAGTGCTACCAAAAAAAGTACTTTTGATGGCATGGATGCAAACAACTTTCCTTGGGGACTCCCCTTAACATTGGGGTGACAGATTTTGAGCCCATCGTCTGCATGGACAGATTTTACACATGTGGCTGAAAAGTTGGCCAGACCTTCGGAGAGCATCGCACCAGGTTGTGTCTATGGATCCTCCAACTCATTGCTCTGCCAGCAGAGATCCTAATGACCAAGCTTTAGCAGTGACAGGTATGGTTCTAGAAAGGGCAGGATAGTCTCAAACATTCTTCCTGGCTCCATGGTGAAATACAGGCAGCCATCAGAAATAAAAAAGAAAAAAAAAAGTCACCTGATGTAAATCACAAGGTACTGAGGGTGGAAAATAATAATAAGATATAAAAATATCAAAGAAATATAGTTGGCAGGACTAAGAACAATAAAAAAGATGTTTTCAGTCTATTTGGATAAAAAACTGTGAGAAATGGTGTAGATCCATCATTAGGTGAAGATAATAAAATTCTTAATAGTAATGCAGAACACAGGGAACTATTCACTAAATACTTCTATTTAAGTTTTGGAAAGAAATAGGATGATGCACGTTTTTTTACATGAAAGGGATGAAATTGCCTGTCTGTAATTAGTAGAGTTCTTATTAAAAACAAAGTAAAAAACTGAAACATTATTAACTGGGAATAGAAGATTATATATAAATAGGCGTGATTAATTAATGTCAAAGAGTTCTTGAAGTGACAGATGAGGATACATCTGGTTTACAGATTTTCCTCCCTAGTGCACCTTGGACTGCTGAGGCAACTCCAGGAGGCTGAAAGAATCGTGATCCAGATGGACAGGAAAGCTGCCTGGGTAAGCATGGAGCAGTCAGCCTAATATCAGTGCAACAAAAATAACGGAAAAAATTTAAAGATGGGAACAAAATACCATTCATATGATCTTATTGAAAATACATCTCCTCAAAAAAAGCCTCATTCCTGAGTTTAAAAAGATGATAAATTTTAAAAACTCTTTAAATGTAATAGTGTTCTGTGTTTGAATGAGCACTACAGGCTGTGTGTCATACAGCATCAGTAAAGACCACATTAAGTTACAAGAAAATGGTTTGTGTCTCAAAATGTTACTTAAAAGCACAAAATTATTTCTGAGTGAATATATTTTCAGAGGGATAAATACAAGAACACATTTTTCATCATTTTCATCAATGGTTTTGAAAGCTAAGCCTCTTTTGACTAAATTTGAGGCCAGAACAAAGACTGGTAGAAAAGGTAATAACAATTAGAGAACATCAGCCCTCCTTTATGATCTCCTTCATTTGCTAAGCTATTCCCAGTTAAATGAAATTTGTCTGAATAAAAACAACTAATATGAAAACTAACATAAAGAAATGTAACTCATATAAAGAAACACAGAACAAAAGCCATGGCCATGAATGCTTGAAAAGAGTGACTCTAAGAGGGATCTACAGTAAAAATGTGAAAACATGCAAACCCATGTAAAAATTCACATGGGTTAGGTGTGCTTCGAGTGAGCAGAAAAAAGGACTAATGCAGACTACAGATGCATATTTGGGTACTGAGGACACTGGTACTAAAATACTGAAAGAAATTCTGTTGTCCAACAATGACAGTGAAGCACTGGGGCAGAAGATAAAACAGCCACAAAGACAGATCGCTGAACAGTCAAAGAAATTGATATAAAGGTTTTAGCTTGGCAAAGAGAAAATAGAGAAGTTGTAACATAGAGTCACTTTCATGGGACGAAATATTAGATACATAACGACTTTCATTTAGAGAGGCTTGAAAAGAAGAGATTAAGAATTGGAAGACCGAAAAATCCACATGGGAAATAATGCACACATTTAAATATCTATTAAAATGAATAACCACTGGAAGAAATTAGCACATGAATTGCTGAATTTTCCATTTCTTTGTGTCATCAAATCAAAACAGGATGAATAAACTTCTCAAAGACAGTTTTCATCTTTGACTTTACCTTCACGCAAAACAATTTTGTTCTCCCCAACTTTTGTCCTCAGCACCATGGTACCAGTGTGGAAATTAAGAGCACATGATAAGCAGGTATAACAGAGTAGGTGATCCTAGCCCATATCATGGCCTTGAAGACTATTAACTGAATTCTAGGAAAACTATAACATTACATTCCTATAAAAACACTGAAGGATGAATTTTGCCAGCTTTTTCCTTAAGTTGTTTAAAAGAAGTTTTAATTCTACAGTAGTAGAATTTTGCTTTATATACATGTGTCTTACACTGTGTTTTCAATACTTTCAAAAATTCTCAGTTTTCCTTCTTTCACATTAGAAGCTAGGATATTTTTGCAGCTCTTCTTCATCCTTTTGCATTTGTCTGCTGTCCTGTGGGTTCAGGTAATTACATCTATGTGTCTAAATACCTGATTTTGTGGATCCTACACCCTGGCAGTTTGAATTACAACTCCCAAAACTGTGGAATAAAATTTCCTCCATGAAAAAGAGATGAACTGGGAAGAAATGAAAAGTTAAATAATATTGCAAATTCAGCTATCATGTGATAAACTCATTCCTAAATAAAATAAAAAAAATAAAGCTAACAAACATATAGTGAGAAAGAAGAGATTTGGAAATTAGCTCCAATTTATGATCCAAAAATGCCCATAATGGTAAATTTATTAATATAAACCAGTAAAATCCCTAGCACCATTTGTGCAATTTGAAAGGCTTTGTGACCTATTCCTGCTCTAGATTTTTACATCTGTGGAAATATAATTGGTGCAGACCTTGTCTGACATTATAGGAGTTCACCAAATAGGGGTTTTATTTAAATATTTGTAGATTTTTTTTTTATATTTTAAGACTTTTAGTGTCTCAAAAGCAGCATTTTGGTTAAAAAAGACTCCCTCAATATTTACTTAAAATCTCCTGCATTAATTGAAATTAATCTAAATTTTAGGCAATATTAGGCAAAAAGGCACAAACCCCCAATATATATGAGAACCTCTGGAATACATGAGGTACAATAAAGCAGCCAGAGTTCTTCTTTCCAGCTTTACCTCCTTGAAGTCACCGTCGCCACCATAAAGGTGCTCTGGGTGAGCTCTTCATCTTCCCCAAACACAAGCTCTGTTCTCTTTTCTGTGTCGTTTCTAGTTCCCTTTGCTCCTCTGTACCTTAGCAAGTACAACTTAATCCTTCACCCTCCAAAGCACTTTGCAATCATGAAATGAAATGCATGTGAGATATGTAGCAACTATTATGAACTAATTAATGATACTTTAAGGAAGAGAAAAGCAGGCAGCAGCAATGTGGTTTGTTATTTGCGACACTAAGGTTGGCAATAAAAGGAGCAGTCACATGGAACAAAGAAGATCTCTTGTATCCAAGCAATGCACATCTCTTCTGTCATCTACAATTGGCAATAATTCATGTCAGAGCTCCACAGGGCTTCAGGATAAAAGTAGACTGGCAGAGTTGGCCCTCTGCTCAAAAAGTGAGTTAGACACTCCATAAAGCAGGAGATCTGCCTTCTCATATGCAGTTTACTTCGAATAACCCCGTTGTAGGCATTCATGCAGAAGGAGAGGCTGAGACACTTAAGTCTGCTCAAGCTTGAGAAGAAAAGGCAAAGATGGGATCTTGTTGCTCTCTGTAGTTACCTAACGGAAAGGTCTGGAGAAGATGGAGAGAGACCATTCTTCAAGGTGCACAGCGAAAGGACAAGAGACAAAACCCACAAGTTGCAGCAAGGGCAAATTCTGACTAAATCTAGGGAAAAAAATGTCACCACAAAGGTGGTGAAACACTGAAATAAGTCACCCAAAGAGGCTGTGGATCCCCATCCTTGGAGATACTTAGAACTTGACTGAGGAAGGCCCTGGGCAGCCTGATTGAGTTGGCCCAGCTTTAAGCAGTGTTGCAATAGATGATCTCTAGAGGCCCCATCCATCCTGAATTATTCTGTGATTCTGTGTAATTCCTGGATATTTTTCAGAGCGTCCCTTATTGGTCTAACTCTGCTCCTCTTAGTATCAGATTATTGAATGTTTTTTGAAAACTCCATCCCCCAGTATTAGTAATATATGACCTAAAATGAAGCAACTTTCTCACTATTTTTCTTTCTCTATGCTTTAAAAATGTTTATATGTATTTTTCCTTCTGTTTAAGTCACGATTTTTAGCTAGAGACATAATTACTTCCACAGTATTTCATTGTGATATCAAATAAAGAGGTTGGCATTGAGCCTTTCAAAAGAAGCCCTACCTCTCACTGACATCATTTCACACAGATCTGCTTCCCTTTCAACATGTTTTTTAACAGATTGTTTTGGTTTTTTTTGATCTTTAACCTCAACTTCACTCAGATTCTGATCACCTGAGACAGTGTCACACAGCTCTGAAGAGTCAACGTCACATTTGCTGCTTTTAAGGAAGGGCATTCCCTGTTACCTCTTTCTTTTCCCTTCCCTTCTGACAGGTCTGATATTAATCTGACAAATCACTAACACACCAGATTTTGGTTTTTTAATTATTTTTTTTAAATTTTGCTTCATTTTCTGGTCATTTAAAAGCTGAATCAGCCAGTGCAGAGGCAGAAGACTATCAGAGCACTGAAAGGACATGAAGAAGAGTAAAAGCCTCCTCAGTATCAGTGAGCCTATTACATTGCTTTGCAGTGCTTAGCATAATTTCACCTTTAGGCTGGGATCTGGTGGTGCAATGACTTCTACAATGTCTACAAGGAAGATGCATATATCTGACCCAGTCATTTTCACTGCCCTAATAGTCAATGGATATGAATCAGTAGATGGTAAAAAAAATTGGATCTTGCTCTACAACTGACATTTTTCATGCCTTTTGATGTGTAGATGTGGTGCTGAGGGACATGGTTTAGTGGTAACTAAACTGGTTAACCAGCTGGTTAATGGCTGGATTTGGTCTTAAGGTCTTAAAGGTCTCTTCCAACCATAATGATTCTATGATTCTGTGATTAATTTTGAGCTGAACCCCATCTTACACATAAATGAGGCATTTCCAGGTAAGTGAAATGGCCCAAAACATTTTCCTCTCCCCTTCTCCATAATTTTGAGAATCAAAGAAATGCCCATTCTTGTAAGGTTTGAGCAATGCAAATTGGCAGATTTCCTTTCTTTTTTTTTTTACCAAAAGAAAATAAATTTAAATGCAGAGAATTTAGTAAATGAATATATCTTCATTTCTGTAATCAAATCCTATATTAAAACTGTTCCAGAAACTTTCAGAAAAACAAGATAGAAGTAGAATTCAAATACTTTTTTTTTCCAGGAAGAATTTTTATTAAACTGAATTAAGACAACACATGCAAGCTTTAAAAAAATAGTATATACCCCATGTAAAAATTAGCTCATAGTTATAGTTACATGTGGGAATAGCTCCAGATTTGCACATTTTTTGAACCTCCTAATCGTGAAGGAAAGAGATGAAATTTTTCTTCACTTTACACCTCCACACTTTGAAAATCAAGATACAAGCTGCTAAGTGTGTACAATCAGTTCTGAAGAGTTTCACACATGATGCCGACCTCTACTTCTCATTTACTGATCACGGCCACCACCACTAATTTCTGGGGAATCATAGGATGCGAAACATCGCTTCCATAAATCTTTAAATAATCACCAGTCAAGTGCTTCTCCAAAAAAGCTCATTATGTCTCTAAAGTGTAGTAGTCTGGAAAGATTATGACCAGCACTTTTAAACATGCCCAGTGATACCAGAGCTCAAATCGCCCACTTCGGGTCTGATTTGCGTAAGTACGAACATTCGCAGTTACTGGACCTGCACACACTCAGAACCACCAAACATTATTTGAGGATATGAAAGTTAATTGGGCTGGAATTACACCGACATGACTCACACTGAGCACCCAAGAGCTGAACTGCAGTCTGACAGGTCAGCTAGTGGCTAAGGAATGAATTCCCAGCACAACTGAGGGTAGTCACAGACCTCACCAGATCTGCTTTTAAACATTGTTGTTCATCTTGCTTTAAATAATATGACTATACAGTAATGTACATGTACAGATAACTTGAAAAATCCAACTGAAACACTTCTCTGCCCACACTGTTTTCCTTCAAAAGGTGAGAGGAGAAGAAATGTTGCTGGCATATGTTAGTTATATTGATTAGTGCAGACCTGGAAGGTGTTTCGAAACTGCAGCGATGACACAGAAATAACCAGTTTATAGCTATGTAAAATCAATAGCCCTTTTCCAAACCTTTCTGTTTTGCCTCCCCTTTGGATACATGATATTATCCATGTCTCCAGTAAAGGAGATGCAAACTGATGCTAACCACAGACAAGATCTCATGATTGTCTGTAAGTTCTATACAACTGAGTAATCATATTGAGCCTCAAACAGCACACGTAAGAGTGAGTAATTTATTTTCTAAATAGGATTCTAAGAGACAACACTTCCTACAACTATTGTTCTATAAACATCTGACTTCTGGACATAGTGGTTTTATTGCATAGTCTGAATAGCACCACTCCTGCTAAAGCTTGGGAAAAAAATACTTTCAGGATTGCTGCTGCCACAATAGCATTTTTGATCGAATAGATCAAACAGATGAAAGGCACGAGTCAATTCACATCACAGGCAGAGCCACTTCTCATCTGCCTAAACACACTACACACACACACTTTAATGAGCATTTTGTGTTTGCTTTTTTTTTCTTCTTAAATTCTCTAGC
>JAOXJM010000001.1:207839440-207859701 GCA_026413425.1 Tringa solitaria | reverse complement strand
CTATTCTATTCTATTCTATTCTATTCTATTCTATTCTATTCTATTCTATTCTACAAACCCAGGTTTTTAATTGCAAAACACACCTACATTTAAAAAAAATCCACATTAACCCCCCAAATCGCTTTCAAACTCCAGAATGAGTCAGGCAGGATCAGATGGGGGGTCAGGTGTGCCTGAGCCTTCACTATCTAGAAGAGAGCCTGATACAATGTTTTTTTATGCTGAAGCACAACCTAAAGTGTATATGGAAAGTGTGTTGCCATAGGAACTACTTTGCTGAAATGAGTAGGAGAAGTGAAGTGCAGGGAGGGAGAGAAGCCTTTAATGAAAGGGGGAAAGTACTGAATACTACCGTGTATGAGAAGCCATTGAATTTGTAAGATATTAGCCAGATGTTAATAAGGTGATTAAATTCAAAAAAACCATAGCAGAAAAGGTAAACATAATCCACTGACTAATTGGGAGCAAAAGAGATAATTGTAACAGAATAAAACGAAAGTCTAGTCAGCTTTCTGCACATACAGCTACCCAAGTACCAACAAAAAAGTAGAACAGCATTTTTAGGAGATTGGCTCTGAACCAAGATGACGTGTAAACTTTGTAACACAAGCAAAAAGAAAAAAATAAATCACTATTACTTTTGATTTTCTCGCAACAACAATGTAAAAAACCAATTCAGAAACCATCTCTAAATTAGGTAATTTCTAGAATTCAGTCACTTAGTCCACTTAGTGGGTAGTACAGTTGGATAATAAAGAGTTCCTGGAGAACGTGAAACCAGGGATGTGTTCCCTTGTTATATATCCCTTTGGACTCCACAAGATGAAGAGTGTCGCCCCCTACTTCAGTTGCAGCAGTAAGGAAAAAAGCACCTCTAAAACACTGTTATCATGGATAACCAGGTTAGTAATGGTTAATAGCTCTAGCCTGACTAAAAGTAGAGCCCTGCTGTGCTATGAATTATATACCTAGAGAATAGCTGCCTCCTTCTTAGAGATAAATAGATGAAAAAGGCACAGGCTGGTGAGAGAGCATAACATGCAGAAACAAATATCAATTGTCTTGGTATCTCTTGTGCAGAGAGTTAATTAAAGGGCAGAGAAGTACACAGGGCCTTTGAAGGGATAATGAGGGGTGAGGTGAGGATTAACAAGGAAGGTGAACAATCCTGCAGCAAAGATGAAGCACAATGACCAGGTGAGGGGAGAGGGTAGGAGATGAGAAGATTCACTCGGAACTGCAAGACCTGCAAAGGGCTGAGATGTCCATGTGGTGCTCAGGGATGCCGGTGAGATGGAGACCCCAGCTCACTCCTCTGGGCTACTGCTGTCTCCTCTGGAGCAGGAGAGAAGAGATGCGAGGCAGGACTTGCCCGCTGTTCTTAAACTGTAATCTGCAAACTAAATCTGGAATTCTTTATATAATTATCAGCCAAAGCTTTTATTTTAGATCACAATTTGTGAAATAAATACTAAATGAAACCTTAAGTTATACTGTCTGTTTCTACTATAATTTTATGTTCACTGCAGAATATATGTTGTCTGAATCACAGCACTTGAATATATAGATTAAAATTATATCAGGTACGTTTATATATTTGAAAATCTATTTAAAATGCATATTTATTTAAATATATTAATAAAGCAAAGAATCTGAATAATTTCTTAAACTGGATGCTATTATTAAACTATGTGAGGTGAAAATAAAAAGACTCTGTAGTTTAAGAAGTGCATAGAGGAGAGTCAATCTCTATTTTATACAGGGAAGTAAGGGAGGAGAAAAGAAAAGGACTGTACAGGCCTTAAATAGCTATGTTAGCTGCTCAAATTTTCAAGGCAACAAACCATTTGAAGTCACGAGGCTTTGGCAATTTACAAACACTAACCATCTGCTCTTCAGCTTCCAGAAATCAACTGCACTGCAAAGACACTCAAACCCCACATGAAACAATGTGCAAAAAAATGCAGGAGTCACAGCCAGGAACATCAGGAAGGAAAGAAGGTCCAGCAAGGACCAACAGGACCAAACCCTTTTGGTTTCCCACAGTGACATGAGAAGCTTTATTCCTGGGGAGCATGTGCCCTTTCTCATTAATTTCCATGCTTTTAAAGGTCTAGAAGTGGATCTCAGCACCAAAACTTCATCAGTACACCTGCATCTTACATTGGAGATATTTTCCCACCTGATTTATTTTTCTTTTTAACTGTACATTTCAAAGTATTGTTATAATTTCCTTTCCAAAACCTGGGATAGAATTTAAAATAGTAATGAAATAACTCAGTCTTGGTAAACTATAGTTCCCATAGCCTTATTGGATTAGCATTATCAGTTGGTGTTTCCAGAAAGAACTGAAACTAGAAAGGAGTATGTTTGCAGCCTTTCATTTCAGAAAAATACTCCATTGTGAAAGTTTCTCCTCGACAAGTATCTGAAACTGGTCAGAATAAATAGCCTTAGGGTGCCTCTAAACTACATCTTTATCTATTATCGACTATCCAACCATCCTAATTAGGGATTATTTTTTTCCCCTGTAGTTCTATATGAAGAATTTACATTTGCATGTTTGCTCTGATTGCAGTAAAAGCTCACTGACCTGCATGTAAAAGAAACAGTCACTCCAGGGCAGAAAAAACAGCTGTAGAAAAATGACTGCCACACATACCCAAATAATTCATCGTGATTAATGTCATTATCATAAACCACATGGAAAGGAATAATCCTTTGCCACTTACAAAGTGTTGCCCTCAGCAGAAATTTTAACAGTGAAGTTAATACAAGGCACATCACTGTACTGCACGAATCCCTCATCTAAATCTACTCCCCACTGGAAATTACAAATTACAGACAAGACTCCAGGGATCTTAGGAAGAAGAAAGCCCCTCACAACCAAAATCAACAGCAGGAGGATTTTGCAATAAAACTCAAGTATTAAGTAAGACTACAGTAGTTAATTGAGACTATGGTGTGGTATAACTGGAACTGATTTCCTACCACAACTAAACATCTGTACTAATATAAGACAATAGCCACAGGACAGATTTCCCTCCTCATCCCCTTTAAACAGAGATTGGCATCTCTGCAGGAGAGCAGACCCATGCAACAACCTCACTGTGCCAGCACCGCCACTAAAATGGCCAAAAGTTTCCCTAGTGGAGGTTTAGCACAGCAGCCCAGCCCATTGAAACATCCCTGGTCAACGGGAAGTCACAAAAATACCATCTCTTTGGGTCCTCTGGCTTCAGGTAGAATGAGCTCATCCCATTGGGAAACTCATATAAAAGTCCTGTCTTTAAATGACCTTTCACAGGCTGGAGCTGCACCACAACCCACGACTGGACAGATAACGAAATGTGCTGACCTTTCCCATCCTCTTTATCTGTATAGATAGAATTTCTGCTCCTCAGGACAGGGCTTGTCTAGACAGATGGCTTTATTCAACTTATTTTAGTGCATTTTAAAAAAAGAGAAAGCACAATATAACAAAAGCTGTGCTTCTTTACCCCAGCCCTTCTAGTTACTGCCCTTCGTCCCCGTGTATTTGTTAATTGCGTGTTCAGCTGTCACCTGTGTTTCATATGTCTATAAAGCATCATGAATGCTCATGGCATGGCTCGAGCATGCAGAAACAATTACGCTATTAGTATCTTCTACCACCATAACCTGATTTCATTCCTTGAATTGTCATTCCTGGAGGTATTTAAAAGATGGGTACACATGGTGCTGAGGGACAAGGTTTAGTGGTGGTTTTGTGAGTGTCAGGTTGATGGCTGGACTCGTGATCTTAAAAGTCTCTGCCAACATGGACACTTCTGTGATTCTATGAGAGACCCCTACTTGCTCTTAAGCTCTGTGAGCCAGCCAGATGTGAACCAGCTCTGAAGTAACAGCTAATGGTAGTCCTACTGCACCTTGGCATCTACCAGTGCTTCTAAGAGGAAGGATTATTTGCCTGTCCACAGTGCTCTGTTAATGCTCCTGTGCAGCTTTTGATGTAGAGCTTGCTGCTACTCCCTTGCTTTGGGGTGGCCAGTGCAGCCAGTGTGACCTTGGCCTCTGACCTGGCACGTTCCCACACTCCAAGGTACACTAGCAGTGCTCCTCCACTCTAAGAGGCCAGCTCCAAGAGATCATCCACGGAAAACAGCCAAACAATTCTTCCTCTTTTTTCTCTTTTTTTTTTCTTTTTCTAAAGAAGTTTAGTTTTGTGTTGGGTTTGCTTCTTGGGCATCGCTCAGCCCTAATCTACTTGTTCTGGCATCGTTGGGGCAATTTGTCAAATAAGCCTTGGATGTGTTTCAGAATCAGTAGAAATGCACTATGTAGTTGCTTATCTCTCTGTTGTTGGCAAAAGAAAATTAAATAACTAAGTTACCTTTATTTTATACAGCTAAAATTAGGGGAGATTAATATTATTGTCTGCATACCTTTCTTCCTGCTGCTCCTGGTGTTACTTCATGTATCAGAGAAACGTCTGGAAGTATTCATGTTGAAAGCCGTGCATTTTCCCAAAAAGACTCAGTTTCAGCTAATTTGGATAATCTCATTTTTAAAATCCTTAAAAATTCTGATCTGTTTTACTTGGGAATTATCTTCTTTATTATGATTTTTCAATGTTTTGATCTTCAGTTGTAATTACTAGTGGCTTCTCCTTAGTTTTGCTTTCTAGTTTTTTGATCTCAACAGTATGCAGAAGAAAACTTATTTCCCAGAAGGACCTAGTAACTAGTATGGTTGATATAATCAGGAAAGTTTCTAAGGAAAAGGCAATCCTGTTTATGCAATTAATAACAATTTTGTGAATTTGAAAACACTGTTACTGAGCTGGTTTTCCTCCAGGAAAGAAAATTAATGAGAAACACAGCAATTAGCAATCATGAAAGGATTAATTTCATGAAATGACAAAATATGAACGTAGGTGAACAATAAAGTCTGCCTTGCAGTGCTTTACTTTGGCACAGCGTAAAGTAGGGGGGAGGACTCCCATTGTCTGCAGTTTATCTTTCATCTTTGTATTTCCCCATGAAGATTGAACATTCTATAACTCTGATTCACTTAAGGGTTTTAATGGAAGGTACCAGGCTCTAGGTAAACTTAGCAGAGAGAAAGGAACAAAATTATCATTGCTAATGAACACAAACAGGAAGTGAGAAATCGATTGCAGTGATTATAGCAGTGGATTGTAGCCTCCACTGGTGATGCAGGACCAGCCCTCAGCTGGCCTCTGCCTGCTCCTTCTCTTTGCTTCCTACCAGCTCGTAGGAAGGAGCCTTTAAGCAGACAGTTCAGCTTATTTGCAAGGGTGGGAAGGGCCAGGATCCACATGGGATTTGTGTCTCCAGTAAAGATACACAGTAAGGTTTGGGATCTGCATCTCTGACATCTGCTTGGAGAAGAGCTGCATCCCCCGTATGCCTTTTCTCCTCTCCCTTTCCCTCCTATCTGCTTTGCCACATCATGATTTAATACTCAGATTATTCCCTTCTTTCTGCACTTTGTTCCTCCTTGTACTCTTTCTTTAGGACTTAGTATTCCTTCATTTCCCTTTCCTACAAGCAAGTACACAGAGCTTTTCCACAATTACCTCTCTCATAACACCTGACTGAGACAAGCTGCTTGTTTTCACATGACATCCAAATGTCTTTAATCTCAAATCACCCCCTAAAATTACTCTTTCTCATAGTGTGCACAAATATGTCTTAGCCTGTATCTCACTGAAAACCAGGGCTAACTACATTTTAACCAAAAGAAAGTATTCAAAGAAATAAGTAATTCAATCAATTATATCTTCATTAAGGTTTTTACTATGTCCTCATTTTCTTATATCTTAGAGGCCATGTCTTTTTTATGTAATTTAGTTGACAAACAATTTTAGTTTGCTAAACCATCACAGCTAGATTTTCCTGTCATCTGTAAACTAGTTAAAGCTGATACAGAAACATAACAGATGCATGGAAACCTGTGGTCTGATTCAGATTTTGAATCAGAAACTTCTGCCTTCTTGACTGAATCACACGCTAACATAAAGAACAATGTGCACTTTCTGATTTACCAAAAATAAATATTTCTATCCTTTTTTTCCCCCTAGACTTTATTCATAAGTCATAATCATCGCTAATTGCAGTAAACAAACAAACCCCAAACTCACTGAGACTAAGAGCACAGAACCAGAAGCAGGGATACTTCAAAAGGGCTTGCTGGTGATACAAAAGTAAGATTTAGAAATGGAATAGATAGTGATGATTCACTGCCTTTCAAAGAGTCAGTCTGTAATTACGATCTCTGCACTTGGAATGAATGGGGACAAAAAAATAAAAAGACTGGCAATAGTCCAGACTGTCAATCTAATTCTGTGTCAGCCCTGTTTACCTAGGCTTGATGACCACGTCAGGTGATGGAAAATACAACACTTTCTCCCACAAGTGCACTTGACAACATTTCTCTGTGTCTTAGTAGACCAAGTGTCTGCCAAAAAATATGACCAAGCCTTAAGTGAGGTTAGACTATGAGAATCTCTTTGTTGATAATCATATAGACATCAATTTAATGCTATAATAATATATTATAGCATTTACCCAAAATAAGACTCAATGAGTTTGCAAGATCTTCCATTTCCCCCAGTTTTCTATGCAACGTTATGTTGTCTTTAACTGATGCTCTGATTAGTCATTCCATTGTCTCAGACCGTAGCTGTGAGTCTCTCTGCTTATTACTGGAGTCTCTGTGAGATTTGTGAGCAGAATCAACAGCAAACTTTAAATTAGTCATTATAAACAGAATGGCAGCTAATTTGAGATCTTGAGATCAAACAAATTAAATCTTATTTTCAGAGTTAGTCGAAGTCTGATGTTTAACAAAATTTTAGCAACAGATTTAGGAGTTGCACTAGCTACATATTTAGGAGACAATTATTTTAAAGGTGACTGAACACCCTCTCTATAGTAACAGACAAAAAGCTTAAATCTGTTCTGTTGAAGAATGGGGAGCCTGCCTTTTCTTAGTTCCCTGCTTCTGAATCTAGCCAGGCAAATCTAGAGGACAAATAAAAAAAAAAAAAAAAAAAAAAAGATTAAAAAAAGGAAAAGGAAGAGACAAACGGATGACTCCTTGCCTTGGTTCTCCATGACTTTGTGTGGCAAGGTGGCTGAGCCAAAGAACCCATTTCTCCACACTGTGCTTTTCCAAAGCTGTAGAAAAGGAATCCATACCTGTAACCATGCAGCAGAGAGGAAGCCACATGCTGACAGGTATCTGCCTGGTTACTATCTCCACACAGTTTTCAGATTTCAGTTTTCTTTTTCAATTCATTAGGGAACAGCAAAACAAAAAAACTGTTTTGAGTGTGAAGTCATATCAAAGATAGACATCAAATCGCACCAACTATCAATATACTGATAGTCAATGAGATGGCAAGACTTCTAGGAATTTGGACTTTTGGTCACAATAAATGCCATCTTTGTATTCTGGTTCATGGTTGCTTTATGGAGCAATGTTATTTGCACTTATCAAATGTTGTGATCACCATGGCAACTCCCCACTCATTTTTTTCTACTATTTTGCTTGTCAATCTGTTAAAGGTACGGAGTTTCGAGGCAAAATCCTGCAAAAAGCTGAGCAATTTTGACATCCTTTTTGTGCTCAGAAAGGGAATGTTCTCAGCACCTCTGAAGAGCAGCTCAGCCCCTTACAACGGATGTCATCCTGCACTACTTTGCAGTCAGAAAGAGTCTGTCTCAAGTTCAGCCAGGGTGAGATACAAATAGTCATTTATACACATATGTAATTTCATTATCTATGTTGCAGTAGCCCCAGATGCCCCCATCAGCATGGCATTAAGACATCACTTAGAGCTGGTAATTAATTAATTTAATGTATTTTTAAAAACAAGTCTGCTAGATTCTCTTCCACTTCTGTCATTTGTTCCTGTAGCATGAAGGATGTCATCCTTCCTTCTGCCCATCACCCTGATATGGGAAGAGCAGTGGAGAAGGTGTAGGAGTATTTTTTTCTGACTGCATACTACTTTCTCATGTGCAGCAATTCACAGTCAGAGCGCTCTAAGCCTGCATTGACCTGTCACAGTTTATCTTCTCTGATTTCCTACTTGTCATAGGAAAAGGGAAAAGAGATGAACATAATGAGTGAAATGAAATGAAATGAAGCCCTCAGTCCAAACCCGTCCAGTCCAACTACCACTTCTTCCAGGGAGATAAGCTTCACAAAGGGATGCCCTGTACTCCACATCTCTGCCAACACTCCTTCAGGATCAGTCTACAGGGCAACAAGAGATGTGTGTGCCACCAACACAGCCTTGTGCAACTTGTTCATGTACCACTAACGGAGGCAGCATGTGCTTTAGTGCAGGCTCAACAAGCTGACCTGAAAAGTCATAGGAACAATATGTCAAACTCAGGTGAGCAGTCAGCAGCAGAGCTTATAGCAAGATAGAACGTATGCATGCAGGCTTCTCACTACCTTTGGATCAGGTGTTACCTGAGTGGTTATTGTTTCTTCTACCCTTCTATGTTGTATGACTGGGAACTGAACTAAGGAGCAAGAACTTCTACATAGGAGATTTGTCCACCCAACACTTGGCAGGATTGGACCTCCATTATCTAAAGATAAATGTAAATGCAACTCAACTGGTATGCATTTATGTTCCACTTATTTGTTTCACACAATGGTGATGTTGAACTCTCTTCTGTCTTATGGTTGTTTCTAAACCTACAGGAGCACATAACATGAGATAACATGCAAGCCCATTTTTTTAATTCGACTAACCACAAATGGCTCCAAAATGCTGAGGAGTCTTCTCCAAAACTCAAGTTTAGATGTTGTCAGATTAAGTCACTCAGCCATCAGTGAAGATTATAGCATCATTTGTTTGGGGATTTAATGAAATGTAATGTTTGCAGCCTGAACACGTATGAAAGAAAGATGAAGTTTTTCAAAGTTGAAAAAGTGATGAGAAATCGCTGGATTTAATTTTTTTACCAATCTTTCTGAAAAACATGATCTTATGTATTTAACACAAATATGGTATATTTTGGTCCAGAAGGATTTTGTTAGGAAAAGTTATATAACTTAAAGCAGATGCTAGAATTCAACAGCAACCAGAACATTTGATGTGTTCACATGGTAGAATAATGATTTGATGTATTATAATACAGATGAATAATTAAGAAGACAGAATTTGTGATATCAAGCTAGAACACTGAGTTAGGTTTAATGCTATAGCTTTGAAAATGCCAGGTGTGATATTCATATCAAAAAGTGTACTTGCCCAGTTCCTAGCAAACAAGCATCAAAAGACTGCTTGCAACTCAGTAATGCTATTTATCAAAAGGAAAGCTCTGGATACCTTGCCAAGCATCTAAATGTTTGAAATGGGAAATTTCCACTCTGTGTTACAAGCTGATCAGTAACCTTACTGCAAAATCACACTTGAAACACCTGAAAAACAGCAATCTGCATTATCCTCTAAAACCCCCAACCATCTCATTGCCATCATCTGTATTTCATCAATTTATTAAAGCAGACTACCCTCATTCTCAACTTCTGGTAACAGGAAGCACAAAAGACAATTAAACGGTGCTGTCAGGGCTCGAACTTGAGCCCTTCCAGTGATGAAGGCTCACTACATATTGGGCTATACTATTGAGAACATAGAAAGTGGGTTAAGGAAAGGGATTAATCCCTGCTATGCAGCTTCATGAGGAATCTGGAATACTGTCCAATGCTGAAGGACATAAATGAAAAGGAGAGCATTGGGCTGAGAGTAGGAGAATGTGATATACAAGGAGAGGTTGAGGGAGCTGGATTAGGTTGAGCTGGAGAAGAGACCTAAGTGCTTTCTTCAGCTACCAAATAAGTGGATACAAAGAAGTTGGAGACCAACTTTTCTTGGAGCTGCTCAGTGATAGGACAGGAAGAAATGGACACAAGGTACAGCAAGGAGAACTCTAGTTAAAAATCAGTTGGTGTAGTCAAATAATGGAACAGGCTGTATAGTCCCTGCCCTTGGAAATCTCTCAAATCACCTGGATAAGGCCCTGAGCAACCTCATCTCATTTTGAAGGTAAGGGCTTTGAGCAGGAAGATGACTAGATAATTTTCAGAGGTCCTTTCCAACGTAAATTATTCTGTGATTCTACAAAAGCAATGTTCCAACTGAAATGAAATTGTCGACTATTACCAAATTGTCTCTGAACAGAATTATTTTCAAAGTTTAAAAATAACTGAATCACCCATTAGAATATGACTAGGTATGGAATGTGACATATGTGCCTCGTGTACTGAACGGTAACATCTGTGATGCTGTTATACATAATAGTTGAGGGTCCAGCACAGCCCCAGAATCCCACAAAGGTACCGCACATTTGGTACATGCAGTACCTGTTCTGCAGCGACCACTCACTGGGAATTCCATTTCTAGACTTCCATTTAGCTTTGGAAAATGCCTTTATCGATGAGAACTAAGCTCTTATTCTATGTATATTAGAGGAGATGATAGTAAAAACTGAGATGAGGAAAAAATGTGAAATCATTTTACTTAGGGGAACTGGAGACAGAAATATGAGAGATATTCTACCCCAAAAGGTAATACTTTTGTTTTGTTGTTTTTTGTTGTTTTTTTTTTTTTTTGTTACAAGTTATCGTTTTGCTTCTCAGGAACCTAGGGATAGTGAGGATTAATGCAGGAACTGAAAGAAGGATAAGGAATTGTTTACAAGGAAGATGACAGCGGACTGGTCTGCAAAGAAAATTGTCAGGTTGGAGTCTCCTAAGGGCAGGCTGTGGGACCTGTCTTTGAGCACAAAGAGAGAGAAGTGCCTTCAAGAGCTTCATGGAGCTCAGGACGCTCCACCACAGGAAAGCTGAGAAGTGCAGTGCAGAGATGGGTGGGAACATCACACAGGAGAAGACGGTGCACCTCACTGACCTCGCTAACAGACTCCCTGAAGTTCGGAAGAACTTGAAGCAGATACTACCATTGTTGGAGGGGATATCGCCTGGTTTCTAAATATTGTCCTTAACTCAGAGGATATTAAATCCTAAAGGGATTAATTTTAAGATCAGATGCACAGACTGATATTTCAGATCTCTAAGTTTTTCTATGCCTGGTTACCTCAGTTTTGAAGAACTGTGACAGCTAACATGAGTTGTTATTCTTGTTTTTCTTGGCAGAAGTCTTGCAAACCCATACCACAGTTGGCTGCATACTGCACTCTTCCCCACAATGAGCTTCACCTCTTGTTAACTGAACTCATTTTTTACCCCTCTGTTCTGTTGGAGAAAGATTGACTGTGCACTTAGGACTGGGCAAAGACAGGACCAAGTGTGAGTAACGTTATAAAGAACAGTCTGACTTCAGTGTTTTCCTGGATGAAAAATGAAGTGCATGCTGCTTTGATGGGGATCAGGTAGATATTAGAATTTGCAGGTTGCTCTAAAAGCAAAGTGTATGTTTGCAGCAATCAAATACCAGTTTTGATTATGCTTTCAGTATGGCTCCAGCAGGGGCACAAATTTACAGGAGTTTTTGAAAATACATATCTATTTGTTCAGGGAATAAGAACAAGAAAAATGACAACTAAAAACGTCGAGATTACTATGTTCAGAAGAACACTACTTTATTACAGCACACTACACCTAACCTAATAAGCAACTACAATAAGGGCCTCTTGTGAAGACTTTTTTTTTTTTGGAAAATAGCATTTGCTATGTTTTCTCTTATGAGCATTATTTGAGGGGCTAAAATAATGTTGAGGAACAGAATGCCTGAATTTTCTTTCTATTACTTTTGTTGAGTTTGGCCAAATTACAGTCCTTTTGCCCCGACTTTCTAAAATAAGAATTTTGCAGGCTTCATACAAAATTTCATTGTTCAGTGGTTGCCAGAAGCCTTTGAAATGTTCAGATAAAAATTGTTACTGAAAATTTAAGAATTATGGTTATTATGGCAAATACCTACCCATTTACTTTCTAGAAATATATTTATCAGATATTTACTGTACTTGCATCATTTTCAAATGCTTATTCCATGTGAAAAAGCAACACATCCATTACACATATATATGAATGTATGAAGTCTTTGAAGAGTTACTGGATGCTTAGGAGGTCTGGGCACTGCAGTTCTTGTTACTTAAAATGGGATCAATCTCTTTCTCAGCTTAAGCTGAGAAATTTTTTAAATTTAAGAGCCGACTATATTCAATGGCAGAACCCCCACCCCCATAATTCAGAGGAATGGAAACAGTTTCAAACTGAATCAGAATACAATATATTAAATCCAAATTCAAACCTTCTTCCAGCTAATTATACTGCCACAGATGGAGGTATGCAATTTACTGAGCATCTGTGCATAGCAAAATTTTGGACAACGTGGGTGGTGCAACTTTTAAATCATACACATGCTGTGACTGAAGCAAAGCAAAAAGACTCATTGATGAGAGTTATTTTATGATTTCAAACAAACCCAAAGTATTGAATTTCATAGTGCAATTAAATGCATAAAAGCACGGTGGAAAGTCAAGCGCAAACCTGGTTTCACATTGGGAATTAGAAAAACAAATGTGTCCTTTAGGCATAATTCCTCTCCTTTCGTGTAAGTCAAAGACAGACTAAAAAAGAAACATCTAGATAAAAACCTGGTGAGAAGCAGAGCTGGTAAAAGAGCAGAAAATCCTGTTCACAAACAGCATGCCTTCATTAGAAAATAGACTGGTCTTCTCAGCATCTTTGCTCTCTTCTAGTATTCACTGCTTGCAGATTTCTTACAGCTGCAGTTTTTTCAGCTTAACTCTTCAGCTGGGGAGCTGCTACCAAAAGATTCTGAACAGACATGTAAGCAGTATTTCCTACAGTTAACCCCCACTGTTTGGACCTGCTGTGGCTCAGGCATCCCAATAAAACTTGAGAGGCAAGGAAAGAAAGAAATACGTGATCAAATATGCCCAAGCAGTTATTTAGTATCTAAATCTCTGAGTTCTATAAATCAACTATGTGCTACTAAATCTATGTCAATGCATCTGATACAATGAGCTCAGAGGATGTTTTCTATCTCTGGTATTTTGAGTAATATTTAATGTGAGTTCATGTATAGCCCCCCTACAAATTTACTTCAATGATCTAATACACCTGATGGGGCCATCAAACATACCTTGTCTGTGTGATGAAAACTAAATGCAAGAAGAAAAAAAAAAAAAAGCCACAAAAGTCACAATGCCACGATGTCTGCACTGTCACCAACCGAATTTGATTATGGAGCAAGAGAGGGTAAACAGTTACCTTTCCAACCAACCAGCTACTGCTTGTGCTACAGATTTTCTGGTGCTGTTACGGGTTGTTGCTGGCTATATGCCTGCTGTGGGAGGACAGATGATATTTGATCTGCCATCAAGTTAGGACTCAGGCACAGAGGGGGCCATACCAACACAAAACCAGTCAAATTTTCTGAATACGACGGAATCAGCAGCCCAGGCTTACAGGGCATCAGCATTTTAGATCATCTTGCAGCAGGGAGGGGAGTTTGGTCCAGTACATGGAGCCCTACCAATGCACTCCCTCCAACATCAAGCCACAACCTGTGAGGCTACGTGGTGCCACAAGTACAGCACCCTCTTTGCTCAGGGTAGACCCTGAACCTTTCCAAATTCCCATACGAGTTACTACTTTCCTCAAGTCCTCTTAGGAAATAGGACTTCCACAAATACTATGTCTGTGCAGAAAACGAGGACAACTTAACTGAAAGGGGGAAGGGTTACATCATTCATTTGCTTGTAACAACAGTAGGAAACTAAAAATATATTTATGTACAATAAGTCATGATGGGCTTGTTTCCCATCTGCTCCCATGACAAATACGCTTCCACGTGGCTTTTCTGCCTGTCTTCATTTATTCAGCCCTCATTGAAGTTTCGGTAAAAGGTTAGTGGATCCCAGAGAAAGGAGTCTGTACCAACAAGCACATCTCTTTTCCCTAGTACTGTGTTCCTGATTTTAATGGAGACCTGAGTTCTCATTGTCCCTGCTCTTGAGGTCCACCTTTGCCACAATGCCAGGTTTTATTCCTCTTCATCTGCCTCATCCCTCACCACAGTTCAGTCTCCATAGCTGTGGAACTCATCCTACTTGGTGCTGAGACAGAGGATCAAGATCTGAAGCACAGGAATTACAGCTGTAAGAAGTATTACTTATGGTCCTTCTTCTCCCTCACATAGACACTATTTACTTCCCTTACTAGAAGAGCAAATGCAATTTTGCAGGGTTTTTCTCACTGGATTTTTAGCCTGGTCTCATTTTTATCTCCAGTCTTTTCCCATCCCACGGCTGGAGCAGCTTGGATGTTCCCCAGTCCCACCCCCTTCACTGGGGGGCAGCAGAACTGAATTTTACTGTCCTGAGAAGCCCTTAGCTGCCTCTGGAGATGGATGCAAGCTAAACAAAGATTAAGCTAGCTACTTAATGAGCTTAGTGAGGAAAAAGCAACAATACCAGGATACAGAGATGACCTGCCATAAAAATAAAACAGTGAATTTCATATAATTGCCTGAACACCTCCTGTCATTAGCTGGCAAAAAATACAGAGCTGCCCAGTGATCGCAAAAATCTGTTCACCGAACTGTATCAAGCATGAAAAAAATTCATAAACACTGTCATCTGACTGCAAACATTTCATGAAGAGAAGTAAGCCATATTTTTTTCCCAATAAATTGTTTACCAGTAGAAATTTGTGATAATGCAGCTCTAGAAGTAATACACCATGTGATCTTTTATGTGAAGAAAATGACCTGAGTCCATCCAATGTTATCGTATTAATCAACAAAGAAAAATAATTAATTGTTTATCCAAATGTATCAGTCTCAATGCAAAGATCAATTAAGGTACAAAGCTTCAAGTACTGTGTATACATCCATGGTTACAAGCTGAAAAGATGAAATTACTCCATATCTTGCCAGAGTACAGTCTTTGTGAAAGAAAATTATGTGAAAAGCTGTGAAAAAGCTCTTAATATCTATTTTCACGGTGGTTAGTTTCCTCTATATAATATTTAATTAACAGCACCTAATTTTTCTCCCTCCTTGGAGTCCACAAATTAAAGTAGCCTATGATAATCCACATGAAATGGAGACCGTGCAGCAGAGCAGTCATCTTTAAGTATGACAATACTTCCAAGAACTTTCAGGTAGTTTTACATATTCTAAAGAGAAGAGTAGTTTTGCATTTGGATCATTGTACTAGCTGTGATGCCTATATTTAGCATTTTCTTGAAGAGGTATCTAAGCCCCAAATTTCATAGAATTTCAGCACTCAAATTTAGAAGAAAGTATTTTTGAAGGCCTCAGTCTACTGAGGTAAGGTGTTGCTAAGTATATCACTACACATCCTCACATTTGAAATCTGGCCCTGATGTCAGTGCTCTTATGAATGGCGTGTGCCTTTGAAAAATTAAGACTTTCTTGTGATAGTGGCTAATCTGCACTTTAGTTTTTAAAATGCCACTTTTAGTGTTTTAATGTGCTAATTTATAAAAAAAACCCAACACACTGTAACTCAAAAAAACAACCCAAGACCTAATATGTAATATAGAAACTTTGGAAATGTTCTGTAACCTACCTGGGAAGAAGCCAAGAAATGGCTTTAAATAGCCATGATTATTTTTACTGTACTTACAGATGCTTAGGAGTTTGCCACACCTTGCATCCAATGTGAACATCTGGGCTATAAAGAGATTATTTAGGACTTCATGGCCCTATATCTTTTATGCGTGAATATGGTTCCTTTTAGCATCTTGCAGTGGCTAACGTGGTCTCACCATGTCATGGGATGGTCTGCAAGATCCGCCTTGCCCAGCTCAGGGCTGTCTCATGGGTTAGAGACAGTCAGGCAGCAGGGAATTTGGAAGAAACTGAAAGAGGTGGGAGAGAAAGCAGGAGGGCATAGAAGAGGTTGGAAAGTTGGGAAGGACCAGTAAAGGTTGATGTTCCCTCCTTGACTCCCAGTCTGATCACTCTGCCCGTGAGGGCTTCATTCCAGGGAGGTGTTGAGTCCTGAACTGCAGGGTGGACCCAGAATCAACATGAGGACAGGCTACATGAGGGAAGTATAGAGAAGGTTGTAAGGAAGACAGCACAGCTTTGTGTTGTCCCTCAGTGCACTGTGTATGTAGGAAGAGATCAATCAGATTAAATGCTAGAACTACTCCTCTTTTCATTCCAAATCATACGCTCCCACTACTTCAGCTTCCACCTGTGACAAAAATTGTTGCCTACTTATCTCATGTGCATGGATGAAAAACTGCCTGTTGGGGTTTTTTAAAATGCCTTAAGACCCCTGGCTGAAAGGTTGTGCAGGGTTGTGCAGAAGGGTTGTGCAGAAATGCAAATCATTTTTACCTTTCCCTGAAACATTGCAATCTAATTAGTGGACAAATGCAGAGAAGTTGAAAGGCTTGTATCAACCAGTAAATCCTTTCTTAAAAAAAACCTACATCAGCATCTGAAATATAAGTAAAAAGATAAAACTGTTGGTCAAGGAACACTCATGGAAACAAGTGATAAACAACAGTATAAGTGGATCTGAATGACTCTATCAATTACACTGAAAATAAAACCAGTGAAACCCAGCCACACACATAAATATAGCAGTTCGCGTCATATATGTGCTTGAAAATCAAAGGAAAAACATGCAATCCAATAAATTTCAGTAAGAAAGCAGCTTCTGGCATTAGTTTTCTGAAGGACCTGCTGATTTTCTGCTGATTTGGTTTTGACTGGGATGCAATTATATCACCTCTGCCCCGCACTGTATAGGCCACACCTGGAATATCATGCCCAGATTTAACCCCGCTCCAGACCAAAAGAGACATTTAGAAATGGGATAGAGTCCAGAGGACAGCCATGAACTAAGGCTCTGCTTTAGCCACTGAGTTGGACCAGATGATGTCCCTTCCAGCATGCCCTTTTCCACGATTCTCTGATTTATAGCCACATAATGATTGCTAAGCAGAAGAAACATATGACGGTGTAATAAGGGGAAATCACTCTTTAATGATTTGGGGAAAACTTTCTGAAGGCTGTGCTCCATACATTTCCAAAGCAGCCTATTAGTTATCAAATATTTGATAATATTTCAACAGAAGATCGAGCCTGAATAATTTAAAAGGGATTTCAGGAAAAATTTGTTAAAAAATTGCCCATTCATTTATGGGCAAAAAAACAACCCTTCTTTTTTTTTTTCCTCTTGATAGTCATTGTAATTCAGACTCTTTTTCTCTTTCTCAATGCATTGTACAGCTTAAGAGGATTGGAAATTTTATTGCCACTGTCACTGTAAGTAAAAAGAAATACTCAAGACTGATCTTTGGAGAATACCAGACCAGATGCTAATACATTAAAATAAAGATTTACAGGGCATAATGACACAACAAACAGCACCAGAAGTCATCTGTACTGTTGGTAATTCCATGTGCTTTTAATTTTGCAACTAATGATTTTAGACAATCTAGTCAAATACCTTTGAGAGGTATGAAGAAACAACATTAACTTATTTAAATTCATCAAGGGTAAAAGAAAAAAATATGATTCATGGGAGTATTGCCAAACCTAATGTGTGGATAATAAACAAATTACTTTCTTCTCTATATGCCAGTTTTTATAGAGGGAAAATATGTTCTCAGCATGTTAAATCATAACTGTGTCACCAGAATAAGGCTATAGTGATACGATAATCACCTTTATACATGGTAAATGGTCTCATTTTCTCCATAAGTCAGTGAAAAAGGTAAAGGGAGAGCCAGCATTGTCCCAAATGGAAGTCTGTGGGGAAAGGACAGTTCCTGTAGGTTTCCTTTTTCAAAGCCCAAATCAGTGACAACTCCTGTTCCAGGGATGCATTCTGTTCTGGAATCATCTTTTTACACCCATCAGCAGTGTTGGTGCTGTCAAGTTATATCAGACAGCAGCATGTGGGAAAGATATAATGCATCCTCTGGGAGCTGCTAGTTATCAAGTGATTTTCCTCAAGCCCTTCATTTCCCCGAAAGCTGTGGTCTAAAGAAACACAATTGAAATCACAAGTCCCAAATTTCACTTTCACTAACTTTGCTTATACAGCTTTGGCAGTTCAGAGAGGCTTGAAGTTGCTCCCTTGTGAGTGTAGGTATAAATTTTGTTCGTATATTTGAGAAGAGGGTACAGAAATAATTTAACACATTATGAGTTGTTCCCATTTTCTACTCATTAGTAATATGAAGGCGGGATGGTTTTTGTGAATTATTCAATTGTCTTCTATGCAGTAGGCAAATATCCTATTAAATTTAAATGATAAACTGAGTAACAGATCAGAGATTGGTATTTAAATTTAAAATGCTGCAAAGACCCTTTCCACCATCATCTGTTAAAATAGACTGTGAAAGATTAATAACAGACAAGTGCTACCCATGGGAAGGATCCATCTAAATTAAGATTTAGACATGAAAAATCACATAGATCCTAAACTGACATAAATCTCAAGTCAGCGATGATGTCATTTTACTTTCTGGGACTGGTCAGCCATATAAACACCTTAACTCATTAAACACATCCCCAGTTGGCCAGAAGAGTCCCTGTGGTCATCTACACCTGCTTCAGCAAGACAGTTGAAGAGGACCATGAATGGATAAAGTGTTTCACCTGTCCTGTTGACTCCTTGTGTTTTCAGATGCCAAATGCAGACCTAACTAGAGCAGGATAGAAAGGACAGCATTCCCTCTGCACCCAGTGGGGTATATTAGGCACAAAAGAATGTTCTGGGTTTGGGTACGTAAACCCAGAACCTTAACCCGGATTCCACCCTAGAACAGTAATACTTCCCAATTGTCACTATTATCTAAATATTTCATCTTGTCTATTCTGTCAAATTCTTAATATAGTTCCAAAGTTATTAGAGGCAACCAGTAAGCAATAATAAACATTATTGAACAAAAGCTGGTGTGGAAAAACTTAGTTACTTGTTATGCAGTATAACAGAACACAGAATCTTTTTAAAAAAATTCTTATTTCTGAGTTATTTAATGATGACTAAGTCTCCAGTTAGATGCTTTCCTATTGTTTAACCTAAATATTAAAGAGTTGGTAGTACAACCTGGCTATGCATTAAAAATTAAAAGTCCTGTATTTGCCAAAAATTCTGAAATCACCTAACCCAGACATCACACACTCCTAGACACTCAGCATTTATGAATATAAAACTTTTATATTATCAATGCTTCAGAAACAACTACATCAAAGCAGCAGCTTAGTTTCATACTAAATAACATGAACACAGGAATGTCTGTTCTGAATCAGAGGTAGTCCTTCACATAACTGCTTTAACACAGCGAGAGAGACATCCCAAAGGGAACGCAGTTGCTGTCTCTCCCAAATCTCCCCTGAGTTTTGCATTATTTGAGCTTTTCTTTAAGCTTCAGCACTGTATTCTCTGATTACACGAAAATGTCAATTCTAATAAAATCATTGTACATTTTTAGCCTCTTCACAATGAGTTTCCTGGCTTGTTCATAAATGGGAGCTGCATTTCTATCTCTCCATGTACCATCTTTCACTGCTGATACCTGATGGTCCTGGTGTCGCTACCAGGACATGCTCTATCTGCAGCATACAGACCCCTGCTGTCTCTGCAGATACATGCAGGGGTCTCTCACCACAGAACCTCCCACTTTCTCCTCCACTTTCAGACACCCACTAAGGCCTCCAACAGCCCCCAGTCCTCCTTCAGACACACACACAGCATGGACAGGCACCAATACCACCCTACAACAGAAGTGCAAAAGTTCTTGTTTTTTTTTAACAATATTATGAATTTTGGGCTCTTGGCTAGTGTTTTTAATTCTGTAAATAACTTATTTACTCCTGTAAACACATAAGTGAAAAGAGGCACAAATAGAGCAGGAAGTTATATTGAAAGGTGAGGCCTAAATTTTCCCACTAAAGGGTTGTAATCTTGTTCTACCATCACTTTTAATGTCACGAATTATCTACAGGAAAAACTATACATCTTCCATAAAATACAGGGGATGATATAAGCAATTTAAAATTCAAACTCAAACTTACTTTCACTCTGGAAGACTGTGCTGCCATCCAGTGAGATCTGGACAGACTGGAGAGCTGGGCCAAGAGAAACCTAATGAAATTCAACAAGAGCAAGTGTAGTGTGCTGCACCTGGGGAGACAGGTTGGGGACTGACCTGCTGGAGAGCAGCTCTGAGGAAAAAGACCTGGGAGT
>JAOXJM010000001.1:207816691-207829374 GCA_026413425.1 Tringa solitaria | reverse complement strand
AATTTCAGTGGTAGGATGATGAGCTACATGGGATGCCCTTTCTGTTTTTCAAGTCCCTGAGCTTTTCTGCTTCCTGACAATGCATCACAGCATCTCAGGAAAGTGTTTTAAGGCTTTTGAGAGACCTCCTGGCTCTCACAGCTCATTCCCCCAGCAACGTTGCAGAGTATAATTCCACCTCCGAGTTTCCTTAGAGCAGCACAGAAGTTTTCTGCCTTTCCCTGCTCCATCCTCTCTCATGTTATTGCTTCTTCAGTGATGCTGACTCAACTGTTTTTGCACTAACCTAATTTTGTCAAATCTTTTGGGTTACATAAACCCTCCCCCACCTACTCCGTCTTTTTTTTTAAAAAAAACAAAACAAAACAAAATCAACCACCCTGTGATCTTTTCCCTGGTCTGATGAATCAGTAATTGGGCAGGGTAATAAACTGTGGTGTATGTGGGGGGACAAAGGGATAGTAGTGGCTGAGGACAGTAAAGAATGAGAAACTCCAACCTTCTTTACCAGCATGTGGCCATCATGAAATTATGCTTTCCCCTTGAAGTGCATCCTCCTCTGAGTAAAAGAGACGAGCAGAATATATTCGCTTTGGTTTTGAGCAGCCCGAGCACGCAGATGGCACAAGGAGAAGCTGCAGGCACCTGCCAGATGAAACACTGGGTGGGACTGAGACAGCCCCTGAGCTGTTCAACGCTGCAGAGATATTCCTGCCTGCTTTAGTGAGCTCACTCCAGCTACCTCAGTAACAAAGAAAATCATTAAAAGAAAGGAGTTTTAAGTACAGTCAGTCCATTACTTTCAGTTTCAGAACATACAGCTCCTAATCCATCAAAATTTGGCATGGTGAGAAGGTGGAGACACAGATGCTATGCTACAAGTGAATCCCAGAAATGATTTGGCTATTTACAGAATATCTACCCTAGAGAGTGACAGAAGTGACTGAGGTGGGATAATTAACTGGTAAAATACAATGCTGTGAACTGAATCAGTCAGGTGCAGACCATTTAATGCGATATTTGCATTACTTTAAGTATGTATTGGTATTATGAGAGACACAATGTTATGTTATGAGAGATGACTGGATAGGGTTATGTGTCGTATGACCACTGAAAAGAAAACCCATCCTGAGCTTACAGGAGGAGAATGAAATGATGTCTGGGTACAGGTAGTTGTGGGGAACAGAAGGAAACAGGACCTCTAGTCAGCTAAGCAGCCTTCAGCCTTTGCCCACCACATACATTTATCTTCTGTTTTGTTCTTTTACAGCAAAAGAGAAAACAGAGACTTAAGGAGGATTAATAAGACTTCACAATAATGGGTACAGCGGAATCAGCAGAACACAACCACATCTAACTCAATTAGGTCAATTAGACCTGCTCTATAAGATGTTTCAAGCTACAGAAGTTGCTCTGCCTCTTTCACTCCTGTACGTGTAGTCGATCACTACTGAAGACAGGGTATCGGTCTAGAGACTTCTTTTATCTTTCCTGTTATGGACATTCTCTTAATTGAATGAGATGCATTAGAAATGCATGAATTAAGGAAACTAAAACATTGCATTTTCAAACTGAAGATAAACTACAGTATCTTTATAACAGTTTTTATCTACTACCTTTAAATTAGCCTGGAAAGAAGACTGTTAATTTTCTTGGCTGCTCTTAGGCCTTTGCAATATTCCCTAAGGAAAGCACCAAGGCCCTTCCACATTCAGTGCCCAACATCTTTCCTTCATAAAGTCCTTTGACCAGGCTCCAAAGTGAGCAGAAAAAGAAAATAAATGTCCACATTTTCTAAATGAGCTGCTGGCAAAAAAAAATAATTGTTAGGTTCGTAACTGGTTATCATAAGTAATTAACTTTGTGAACTATTATCCAGTTGAAAGGAAGTATTGTCAACAGGTATCTCCTTCATACCAAGCTGGTACTTACTAGATGGGAATACAGCTCCCATGTGAGGCAACAATTTCTGTTGCTGTTTTGTGTGTAGCTGAGACTCTAAATTAGAACTCCCCCTCCTTCATTCTGCCACATTTGAAAATAAATCAAATAAATAGAGGGGGGAAATGATTAAGCCACTTTTCTTTCCCAGTGCTTGTTGAATGACTGCCACTCATTCCATATTGCCCTCGTAAATGTCATCTTTCCTGTTTTGAAGTATTCCTCAGTTGTTTTCTCTTCCTGTACCATATCTGAATGTGTCCCTATATTTGTTTTTAATTTTTTCACTAATGCACCAAATGTTTTGCTTGTTAAGATGAATATTGTATAACCTAAAATCCCCTCACTGTTAATTTTCTTCTATCTCTTATGTCCAGGCACTTCATCCTTTACCCTGCATGTATATATAACGTGTTGATTTTGTACATGATCCAGAGGTTATCATATTCCTAATTTCACCATCCAGTCATACCGCTATTACTTACACAACATTGTTCTATTCAGAAAAATCTCTGTTTTGTGAATAATTTCTTTCAATTAAACAGAACATAGTCTCTAATCAGCATTTTACTCATGAAGTTACTTTGCCCTTTGTACCACTGAGTTTTTCTCTTTCCCTTTCTTACTTATTATTCAGGTGATTGCAAGCTGAAGATTTTGCATGTTTCTCAAAATTTGTTATTCAAGACTTTAGATGGGGCACTGAGAAATCTCTCCATCTTTCCAAGGGGCTTCTTTCCGATTAAAAAAAAATATACCTAATTGGTGTCTTTTGTTAGATTTGTAAGGATAAACAATGCTTAGTTTTGGAGTTGAATAACCTTTTACCACTCTCTTATTTCTTATTGATTCTGCCTGGATGTTAATTTCCTTCTGTCTTTTCACACATGGAAGGTGAACATTGGGTTCTACTGTTCCTTCTTTTTATTAAGTATTATAGGAAAAAATAGTTCAATGCAGTGTTCCTTCCTGCTTTTAAACAAATTGTCATTACCAACCCTAGAAGCTTTTCTAGGTTGTCAGGGTTTTTTTTTTTATAATACACAATTTTGTTTTTTAACCAACTTCACTTTCATTTTTCAGATTTATTTTTCTCTTCCATATTGTTAAATTTATTCTGTCACACTTCCAGAACCAAGCTCCATCTGCTTTTCTTCAAATTATTTTATTTGCATTTAGCTCTTTACTCTCTCTACAAAGGCAACATGCTGTATGGCTGCTGTAGATGAGTTGCATAATTCAGGAGGGCTTCTTTAATCATGAAACAAATAGTTATTTGATTTTTTTCCCACTACTACTTTCAAATATTCATCAAAATAGCACCTTTTCCAAAACATGGCCTGCTGAACTATAGTAACTATGCTCTGAAAAGGAACAAAAACACTCCTCAGTTGGTATCTGAGATTCATGATCTTCTGTCATAGCTGTGCATTACATTCCTGAAAAAATTGGATTTTGAAATATTTGTTATGAAATTTCAGCTGCCTTTGCTCTAGCTATGATGAATCTCCCTTTCCTCCCCTAAGAAAAGTGTTTTTTCTTGACAGTTTCCTCTTCTATTAGTAGTCGAGATGTTGAGATGTTGAGGGGGAGATGTATTATGATCCAGAGCACATACTGAAACACAAAGACCAAATATGGGGATAATATCTCCTTTGCTCTTATCTCTGTCTTTGGAAATGTGCCCAAAGATACGAACAATGTTTGTGCACAAACCTGAGAACTTCTTTTAGGGTGGGCCATGAGAAGCACATTGAAGATTTTTTTTTTTCTCTAGTGGTACAACTTTTATTTACGAATTCATGACGCCGTCTGTTCTTATCATGATACATATGATGTTAATAGTACCATAAGAATTGCTTTAATTGATTTAGCAGTGTTATTTTTCTTCTTAAAATGTCTACTGAGAATCGCTTACACTCCCAAATATTGCATAGAATATGAAACTGCCTCTTAAACTCCTCTTTTGAGTTGCCATCCAAAATTTCAAGTGCACACACAACCAATACTAGAATTCAGAACAGATGAGAGGCCAAATATAAACAACCTGACTATGACAAAAAGTATTTGCTTGTTCATCTAAGTAAGGATTTTGGCCACACATTTTCCTCATATTGTACAGCTTTGTTTCCAGTCAGGTTTGATAAAAGGCACAGAAACAATAAGAAAAACCAACTGAAGATAAAGATGTCAAGCACACGTTAATCAAGTCACAGGCAAGTCCCAAACAAAATAAAAATAAATTAGGAAAATACAGCACAGAAAGTAAATTTATAGACAAAGAAGAGTTCATGCGCTGTTGAACGCCTGGGTATATCAAGAGGTTTGAAAGCCAGTATGGAAAATATTTCCTCTGGTAAACTGCAATATGGGAAGAAAATAATTTATGAGTCTACTTATTTTATGTCAGGACATTTACTTTAAATCATGGATGGAATTATGCAAGCCTATTTCTGATCTCATGTACTGTATAATTTTAATTCCTTCAGTTCATTGGGCACATCAAGAAAGGCAAAGATAAGTACAGTGATACAGAAGGAAACCAAGGAATTTTTTGAGACTCAGTTTAGAGTATCATCTAATGCCTTCATTGCCCAGATAATTTTCTGAATTCACATGGACAGGAAAAGTGGCATGAAAAGAACTTTCATAATCTAGAAGCTGAGGTAAAAATAATACATGGTTGCTGAGATTAGGTCTTGGAGAGATATGTCTTGCGAGCATTTTGTACAATTAGCAAATTAATTAATTATTAAGTCTAACGGAAACCTTTATTAAAAGGCTTAAAAACACCTTCATGAAGCTAAGCAAATGTTTATCTGGCTGTTTAGTTTCTAAAATAAATGGAAACATTGCTTATGTACAGAAAATGGCTGCTAGATCATTACTGTTTCTTCTTTACTGAAACAGAATAACTATGAAAAAATTGACCACAATTGTCCAGTCTTGAAGTTCTCTTTCAACCTTCTTATCTTCTGGACTCTGACTAAACATAATCCATATGCAATCCTCTACCATGTCTTCAAAATTTTACACCCTTATTCGCTTTGTATCTCACACCCTAATCTTAGTTTACACACATGCACTCCCCAACAGACACCCAGAAGGGAGCATTTACCTTGTAAGGGGGTCATGCAAGTTCCAGGAACAATAAATGTGTCAGGAGAGAATCAGAAAGAGCTTTCTAGCAGAAAAACTACTAACAGACCCAGCAGCCTTTGCACGTTAGCCGAAAACCAAACAAAACACCATGGAACAAGCATTCAAATACAGCCTAGTCTTATACATATCACAGGTCCCCGCGCTGCTCCCTCTTTTATATGTCTGCCCCACACTGAAGACAAAGACTACAAACCTACAGATCCCGTACGCAGCTGCTGCAGAAGTTGAGAGAGATGGATCCATGTCCCACTCCTGGAATAAAACTCACATATAAGATGAACACTACTTGTGTTAAGGAGATCTTCTCATGCTCCCTGCTTTGTCAAGTGCTTCCTGTATTTTAAAAACAGTAAAGAAAATTACACAACTCTTCCCCAAAAACCTCGTCCACACTTGTCACCAATTTTTTGGCTCCTTGTCTTGACTGGTACATGGGATCGGCACCCTGGGGTCCTTTTCTGTCTAGAAGAGTCTTTATTCCATTCAACTAAATAAAAAGTATGCACAGATGCACAGAAAATGTATGATGTAACATCTGCCAGCCATGACCTTGTGCAACCTTCATAAGATTTTTCTTTTATGTTTTGTTTTCTGTTTGCATTATTTTTCATTTCACCCTTCTTGATAGAAGACATCTATATTATCAACTATATTCATTAGCCATAACATAATACTGTTCAAACATTTCGTAGGTAGTTATTTATTTTCCTTGCATGTAAACAATATTGAACTCCTGTGTTGCAACCAAGTGTTCTTCAGCACCCTGTTGCTGTGCCTTTTTACTCTGTATGTACTTAATGCAGGGTGATTTTGCCTCAGTTTGAAATGTCAGCTATGACTGTGACCAAAAGGCAGTTATACATTCAAGCCACCACACACTCTCCCTTGTTATTCCTTACTTCCTACTTCTATCAGAGCTACCATGTTATAATATCAACCAACATTAGGTTTAGTCTAGTTAGAAAGGTTTCCTGTAAATCCCTCAGCCCATCTATCTGGGTTTTCATAGTGCCAGAAGAGAGCTGTAGGAGTAGCTCTTGCCAGCCCAACTGCAAAGCCACAATGGAAACCTTTTGTGTGTCCATGGGAAAACAATAAATCTTTCTGACAGCATCTTGCACTGGTTTCCAGTTATCACTGCTCTTCATAGGGCTCTGTAGGTTTTCAGAGGAGATGGATTGGGAGCTGGACTCCTTGGGGAGTTAGTAATGAGCTCTAATGCCTTTTGCCTCTAAATGGCTTCTCTTGACTTAGTTAAAGTTTTATTATCATCTTGACAGTAGAGTTAAGAGGCCCACCTCCAGCCCACCATCATCACTTGCCTCTGTTTCTGCGGCGTCACGGAGACAGGTGAGTCAGCGCAACATCCCCATCTTAGGGCTCCTTTGCCTTGAGAATGGCTCTGGTTGCCAGGGTGGCAGGTACCTCCCTTCTGTCACTACACCTTGCTGCTGTGGTGCACCCTCCGTTTGCAGTAGGTGAGCCATCCTTTGGACTGGGACTAGTCAGGGGTTCCCTGTGGTGTGGGGTAACTTCCCTCTGCTGATACGAGCTGAGCGCTCGCATAGTTTGCTCACACGAACTGCAGGTGGATTGCATAAATCACAGGCAGATTTTTAAAAGCAGAATCACGATGTTAATGTCCAGAATTGGTTAAGAAAAAAAGATATAAAACTCCCCACTGCAGAATAAAAATCCCTCCCTGCTCATACCAAGTTCTTTGCTCTTTCCTGATAAACAAACACATCCCAAGACAACAGCCCAACAAAACACCTATGCAGGCAGCCAGCACAACCCCCCTGAGAATGACTTATTCCCCCGAAGAGTCAGTTCATGAATGATGTGAGTTACCACATTTCTGGATGAAACTGCTGTGCCAGCTTCGTGGGGCTGGGCAACACTCGAAAACCTGATGTGAGGCGAGTAAAGGGGCAAACTGACCCTGCTGCAGAGGAAAGGAGTGGTACCATGCTCCTGGGGATGCTGAAAGCCAGGGGGGTGGTAGGAGGGCAGGCACCTCTGCTCCCTCTGTCCCACAGTCACACCACAGCTGAAAAGATCAAAGCTTTCACCGTGCAGTTACTGCTCCAAAAACTCATTTGGTTATGACATTGTGTCTTGCCAGGAGAGTGCGACCCACCCAACGTTAATCCAGAGTGAGTCTGTGAGTTTTGAAAAACACACTAGAAAATTCAGAGGATTTAGGTAGTTGAACAGAAATGAAGTCTTGGTTGTTGATGAGAAAAATCTGGCTCCTCTCAGAAAGACAATCAAAACTTATACCCCCTCTCCAAACTAATTCTTGTATTTTTTGAGAGCCTCCTCAGAAGAATGAAATAAGCATCAGTCGGGGCTGGCAAATGAGATGCAGCACTGCTGTGCTATGGAGCACCAGCCACAGAAAAGAGAGTGACCTGAATGGGATTGAGAAGAAGCAGGGAGCGCAGTCATTAAAAACTGCCACGAAACCTGATTTGAATCCTGATTCATTTTCTACCTTCTTCTCCTCATTATCTCTTTTACTCTCCGTGCTGTAAAAGGCAAAAAATAAGCAGCAAAGAGTTTCTATGTTGAAGCCAGACTTGTAGCCTGCAGCAGAAGAAAGTCCATGCTGGAAAAACAATGACTAATAACACTTGTGAGACATGTTGTGTCAACACGCGTGACAGATGCCAATCAGTAGGACTCCAGCTGAGCCTCGGCTACAAATTTAAGACCAGAAAAATTCAGGAGGAGGGCAGAAGACAATAAAGTCTTTTCACAGAGATCGGTTTGCGCTGTTGGCACCTGCTAAACTGATAGGAGTAAATCTGGCCCCAGGCACGTGCCACGTGGATCACGCAACTTGAACACAGGGCAGACGCTCAGTTGCTGTGCAATTTCAACTGAGATCATCTTCATGATAAGATAATATTTATTTTAGGAGCTATTCAGTTTTAAACGCATGGCGGGTGCACCAAGTTCTGAGCCATCAAAGCCAGCCCATGCGGCTGCCTGTAGCTCTGGCTTCGCTCATCCTCACTTCATCGCTTGGCAGCGCACCCAGGTGTGAGGTTGTGAGATGGCCGTGGCTGCGAATGGCCCCGCATCATCGGTTTATACAGCTACTAAGCCAAAGTTTGGCTCAACAGGCGATGCAGCATTTAAACCATGCCATTAAGCAGCTCAAGCGGCGCGCAGGCAAAGCACTGGGGAAACTTGGGCAGTCGGAGGTATTACATTAAAAAATGAGCAAGCTCGTGGAGGAGGTGTTGGGAATCGGCTACACTGCCTGTTATGTTCATGTTCAGCTTGAATTATATCAGCTTTCAACAGGCCTTTGAGTTGGTATGTTCAGAAAGAAAACGAAGGTCACCCTTTATGGCAGGGAGAAAAGCCAGTCACACGCTGGGGCCACAGAGCCTGGGCACAAACGGGTGAGAGCTGGAACGGGTAGTTCAGCTGGCCCCACCTTCTGCCAGAGCAGCACCGTTTTGAATGACTGGCTCCCCTCCCAGGCTGGTGCGTTCAGGAGAGATTCAGGTTTGCATGGCATTAGGAAGCCCTTTGGAAACAGATGCGGTCTGTTGGGATACGTCTTAACAGAAGAATCAATAGACTGAGCAGGGGAAAGAAGTTAAATTATAGGCCAGCTGGTGAATCACAAACGCATGGTAAAGGATTGTGCCATGCAGGCAAGAAAAATGAAAAGAATTTGAAGCAGAGATTTTTGAATCGGAGGCTGAGAAAACAGAGCAGAAGAGAGGTGAGGGAAGTCTGTGGGTGAGTGGGGACCGAGGCACAGAGAGTACGTACGCCAGACAGATACCCTGACAACGAGGTGTGCAGAGATAACATGGGGTGGGTATAAATTACAGAGCCTTGGTCAGGAGGGCTCACCATTAGCACCCAGTGCAGCGCACGCTCCTTCGCAGTGGACTGGAGGCAGCAGGAACTGCTGAGCTCTGCCCCATCGATATCACAGCTGTACATAGTGCCAGGATGGAGAGCTTTGCAGAGCCAGAAAGAGACTCTACATCTTAAGAAAAAAATTTAATTTTGGAGGCAAAATTCTCTCAAATTGGAACTGAAATTAAACTACCAAAACTAACCAAAAAAAAGAAAAAAGAAATCCTTTTCTTTTTCCACTGTCAGGCTTCATCCTGAAACTGCTGATGCCACTTGAATTGGATGGTCTGAAGGAAGAGATTACTCTGAGTAGAGAAAGATAATATGGGAATAAGGGAATTGGGAGCCGTAAACTCTGACTCCCACATGTAAAAGCAATATTCCTAATTTGCAGTTGCCATATTGAGTTTTCAAAAAGCCAATTCTGTGCAATTGACATTTTCTAATAAAACCTACTCCACTGAAAAGTTATCAACCGGTTTCTACTTTCTCATTAGAAGTAATAATAAAAAGGCAAAACAGAACCCTCTTACAGGACTGTGGGGAAAACAAATAAATTAAGAGTAATGGAGAATTTGAACTACTTAGACATAAGGATAGAGACAATAAACAGAGGCGATCCATCAAGGAAGATATTTGAAAGCATAACACAAGATTGCTAATTTACACAGAAAATTGTATAGAGATAAACCAGTTCTTGCTTAGACTACAGTATAGAACAGAGGTCGTGATGTGAAATCAAGACGTAAAATTATGCATGGATGAAGCACCTTCCATAGAAGTTTTGGTCAGGTAGTCACCAGTGGGTTTAAATGACTAAAATGAGTATCAACACAAGAAGAATAAAAGAGAGTACTTTAGAAGTAATGAGTGGAATAGTAAAATGGAATCTGAACAGAATAAAAATAACCAAGATGCAGCAGCACACCCACAGAAAAAGCAAATGAATTTAATGTTGAACCAAAGCTTTGAATACCTGGGGTGCAGTTACACCTGAGCAAGACTTATGAAGGCCACTGCAGTTCTCTGATGTGTCTCTTACCTGGGCTATGCTCAGAACTGTACCAAAGATCTTTCAGACTAGAGCTGTCAAATTCTTGGCATTTCTGCATTTTCTTTGGATTCCACTCTCAATTAAACAGAGAAGAATCAAACTTATTTTAAAAATACTGAATTTACAGAAACTTTATCTCAAGGGTGAGCAGAGAAAAGCTGTAGTATTTATAAAAGGTCCATTAAAGAACTCAGATGATTTATTCTTGAAGGCAAAATCCTCCAGATTTAAATAACAAAAGATAGGCTTAACCCAATACAATAAGCACTATACTAAAGACATACTGCAAATGCATCCTTTTACAAATCAGTATTAAATCAGGACACAATACAAAAGAGAAGGAAATGAAAACTGGAGAGAGAAGAGGAAGGAAATAAAGGCAAGACCAGCCACATGACATCTAGAAGCAAAGTTCTTATAACATGTGATATTGATCTCATCTTGATTAGCAGTAATAAATTCCTTTCCAAAGTAATCTGCGAGCTAATACTGATAGAAAAAAAATATCAAGTTTATATATAGAATGGCAATTGAAGAATGCTTTGACATTTAAATTGTTTCATAAAATTATGAAGCCAAAGCTGCTAGAAATATCCACTTACAAGCAAGTAAACATCCGCTGTAACATCCACAACCCAAACATTAGAAAATCTTGGAAAAAGAATGAGAAACAGACAGTGAATTAGTCAGCTTCTGGTCAATAAGTAAAACAATTATTCTGTACTCTTTGCTTACTTCGGCTAAAAGGAATCACACAGGGAAAATTAATTGGAATTTCTAAAGCACCATGGTTTGGAAAAGATCAAAGTGTTCTTTAGAGTAAAGTTATTTTTTAGGTCATGATTTTGTGATTGCTTCTTAAATGTGAGGCACTCTAAGAAGCAATTGTTTTAAAAGAACGATCGGTCAGCAATTGAACAGAAACTTGAAAATAGCAAAAGCAAATTAGTGGCAGAGGGGGACATAAAGAAAACAGAGACCAAAAGAAATGGATGTGAGATAAGAATAACCATAGAAGGCAGCTTTTTGCCCAGGTCTGGTTTTTTTTTCTTTTCTTGTTTTTTCTTTTTTTTTTTTCCCCATGAGGTAAATATTGATTTAAATCTCAAGTTCAGAACTGGAATAATAAACACTGCTATTATTCTGCTATTAGGATAAGATTATAGCCAGAGCAAGTCATACAAACTCAACTAAAGATGAGTCCTGCAATGTCTATAGGAGAGGGTTCTATGGCTGTATATACCCTAGATTCTGAGCCAGGAACTATTTTCTGGCTTTTAGATCAGCTGATGCATGTCCATGAAGCTAAAATAGTTTGGCTGTGCTTCAAATGCTGAATGGCAATGCCATGTGGTTTGAGCTGATGCCTACACCATGACCAACACTTGTTTGCAAAAGTATGTCTTTGTTCAAGCCAAAAACTGTACGAGGACCTACGATATCAGTTTAAGACTTGATATAGCCCTATGTACTTTATTAGTAGACATGTAGTTAGGACTATAGTCATATAGAATTACACTTATATGGTGTTAATGGCAAAAACTGTTTAAAATTTGCCTGGATATTCTAAAAACTGCCACAAAGAAAATGCATTTTTATTGCTTAGGACACATAAGGACCTGACTTGTTATTACAGGACTCACTCTCAAATTTACAGTTGTGTCTTAGTGCAACACGACAAGAAAGTGCTTTGCTTTTGCATTGAGGCAATCAGGGTGTTATGGTCACCAAGCATTGGAGCTCCTGCCCATAGTTGTGTACATCTTGCAAGGAGCTGGGAGCTGTTGGCATATGGCCTCACAGCCTAAGCACTTTAATTCCAGACTCAAACTCATGGCTGATCCTGTCTAGGAAATCCCTCTGGCCATCAATGGGTCAAAGCTTTGCTTAAGAAATATAGCTCTGGGTAAGGGTTTTGAAGCAGCCATTGACATAATTAAGCACATATCTGCAGCTGACAAAAGCCACTCCATTTATACCATCTTCCCTAGGAGGCAGATTAATTAGACTCAAAAAATGCTCTTTTCTGGAGTGCTAAAAACAGTTAGAAAGATCCTCATTTAATGCTAATTACATTAATTGACAAAATGACATACATGTTGTCTTGCTCTGTCTCTACTTTGTTGTAATTAATGCTGATTTCAAAACAACTTGCTTTTTCTTTGATTATGTATGTTGGTTTAAAAATTCACCCAAGTACAGACATGTTATGTAGTCATGTGTATACACACACAGAGTTAGTGGAAGTTCTGTAAGAGGAAAGAAGACCATGACTGCAGATTCCATTCACTGTCTTAGAAATACCTTGCAACTTAGAGACAAAAAAAATTATTTTTAAAGTTAGCTAACAAATTCCTCTAAGTTCATCTCTAAAACTTAATGTGATGTCTGTTAGATTCATGACACCATTCAGAGACACAAGCTATGGGTGGCTTTGCAAAGGCTGGCTATGATCACAACCCTTCTATATGGGCTGTGATAGACTGGTCACACGAGCAGAAGACAAAATGATATTAAATTCTTCTGTTTATTCTTCCTACTTAGCATATTCCTGCAGCGTAAAGTGAGATGGGACATCCAGCGAGGTAGTCTTTTTTCACTAACCACTGCAATAAAGTAATTAAATTACAATAACCAA
>JAOXJM010000001.1:207785301-207816591 GCA_026413425.1 Tringa solitaria | reverse complement strand
ACCAAATACGACCAGTTCAGAGAAACTTATTCAGAAATCTGAGCAATATTAAGAAAATCCATACTTTGTTGACACATATGCCCATCATTATGGATGAATTTACACAATCTCCCAGTGTGTCAGATTGAATTATATCTTTTCAGCAGCATTTTTCAGTTGTCAAAACAACCTGTAGGAAAGGTTTTCCTTTTGCTAAGCTTCTAAATCAATTTCTCTGGAGTCACTGGAAATTTCTGTCCATCTCTTCTGAGTTTCATCTCAGTTAGATGTCTCGGCTAGTCAGACTAAAATTTGAAAGGAAAAATATAAAAAGCTATAATCTGAGACATGCTCAAACCAAAAACCTTTGTGCTTTGGAACTGTAAAACCAAGAAGATCCTCAAGGAAAATGAGCCTGCTGGTGAAACAGGAGGACTCAGAATAAAATCATTTACTTCATTATTTTCAAACAAAACCTAAATGAAATAATTTTTATCTTTATGGTTTTCTTTTTCTTGTTCTTGTATTCATGAACACATCATAATTTTTCATTTACTTTTCATTAACATCCTATTGTTAGAACCTGCATTTTAATTATTTGGACAAATTAATTGAAATATAGTACAAGTAACAGACAAAGAAATTTTCCACACAGCTTTTGTATAAATAATTTGAGATATGGGAAGTCATAGTTTTGTATTTTCTTATCTGGCTCCTGTTGATTGCTAATTCTGTAGGCTTAATACAGTAAGCAAAAATAATACCAGTTTTGAACTTTATATTGATTAATGTGCATTAAAATTCACAGTCAGAAGAGAAATAACTGAGAATGCATTTAACATGCTAAAAATAATTTTAGACTATTTAATAGGAAAAGCTAGATTTTATTTCACTTATTAAAAGCCTATACAGTTATCGCGTATTATGTATTGATATTGTTTATTTATTTATCGCCATTTTATACTCATATTTTAAAGAACCTTCCTGTGACCAAAAGCATGACAAGCCATTAATCACAACAGCACCATCAAGCGATCCTTGAAGTCTCAGGGTATATCTCCAAACTGCAGCTTGCAGAAGTGATCTGTACATCAGCTCTCTACAATGATGAGATGTAAGGATGGAGTTAATGCCAGCAGTGACACTGCAACAGGGTTATGTCAGGTTAATGTAACTCATGTTCACATTTGTTGACTCATTTTAAATTTGTTCTCTTCACTGTTATTATGAAATTCAAATATGAGCCATGACTGTAAAATGTTTATATGCTGCAATGAAAACCTTTACAATTTTGATTTGAAAGATCCAATGTTTTCATAACATAAAAATAAATTGCATCAGAGAGAGTTTATAGGAAAAATCCAGCAAAAAGCAGAGAGAGAGAGAGGAGATCAGAACTGGGAAGGAGCTACATGCCCACATCCCACATTTAGTCACGTAATGCTTCTCGTCTGCCCATGGGCACTGTGAAGGACTGTCATTGACTTGGGGGCGTTTACTTGGTGATATTTTACCTCCACACTTTCACCACACCACAGTTTGTCACATTTGTCACCATATGACATTCCTGTGGCCTTGAAATCCTCTGCTACCTATGGCCTGGACAAAAGCAATCTCATCCGTCTGGACCACTGCACAAGAACAGCTCCTCTCTGCTTCCCTCTCCCTGGAGCACCAGATCCCTACTCCCACACTAATTATAACTCCAATTAGGGCTCTAGACAGTCCTCTGGATACTTCATGCAGTACCTGGAGGACCTCCCTACCTCTGCCTGACCCTTGACGTTGGGTGTCTGATAACAACCTATCAGAAATGTCCCTCATACTTTCAGGAATCCCCTAATGCTTAGAAGGACCTATCCAGGAATATCTGCACACTATTTTCATTGTTCTTCAAATCTTTATCCTTTAATTATGCTACTTGCAGGAAAGCCTGATGTAAGTTGGGCTCCCACCCTGCCATGTTGGCCAGTTTTACCTTTACCTCACTGCTTCCTTTGGCTCCTTGGCTGGTTTTTTGCCTATTTAGTGCTTTTTGTCAGCTGCCAGAGACACATAGACTGTTTATACTCTGTGTTTTTACAATGCCTTACTGCCCTCTTTAAGTGGGCTTTCCAGGGACTACAGCAGTACAAATACTACATGCTAAATTCAATACAACACAGCACCGTAAATGAGAGCTACACAACCCCCAGCAACCTTTATCGCAGACATGAAGAAGCAAATCTCCCCCGTCAGTAAGAATACAAAGAATACTCTAGAAATTTATCTCACTATTTAATATCTAAATTTCTTACACAAAAATGCAATTGAGGACTTCTTGAATAGCATTGTATAATAATTCCCAGACAAAAACTGCATTAAGATAGAGTTACAATTGAACATACATATCAATAATTTAAGGTAAAATACATTACAGGGATATATATTTAGCCCCAAGCAAGATTTACAAACCTAGGAAGTTTACAGATCTGGTTATAGTGAAAAGAATATCAAGGGTATTTAAGAACTGGAAATGTGAAAACAGCTGCCTCAGAACAGTGAAATAGGATGGCCGTTATGAAAAAGAAGGCAGCATGCCTTCGGCATCAGACCTATTGGAAACATTCCTTCCATTTTCTAAGGAAGAAAATTCTTTGTGGAGTTCTTTGAATGAAAATATTATATGGCAACTTCTATTGAAGAAGGCACTCAAAAAATCTGACTTCAAGTATTGAATAATTTAAAAGACCTATTAATATAACTGTTTTATAAGTATGTTTACTTCTGAATTCTCAAAAAAATGTTTATAAAGTAAGTTATGTCACTTTGAATAATACATTGCAATCTTGATATACAAATGAAGTGAAAGTCCAGCTTTAGGCATTAAAACTCAACTCACTATAGAACCATTAGCTGTGTTTCCAGACTGTTCATTTTTGCCTGGAAAACATATGGACTATACTACCCTGTAAGCCAAGGGACTTAGGACCCCAAGCCACACCAAATAAAAAGACTTAGAGGTCCTATATCTTCCTGAAGACACAGAAGCATTTTTGAAAATTGCACACAATTAACTGAATACATGAACAGAATTAAAAGCCTTAAAGTAATGAATTATTCTTATACTTAATGCAGGACTCGTGTCCCAAAAATACATTGCTAACCGTGGTGCTCACAAGCATTACTTATGCCCAAACACAAAATCAGCTCACTCGTGGTAGTGCATACTAAAGCTTGAGTAATAGCCTGGTTCTCCAGCAGATCTCAAAAGCACTTTACAAATGAAAATGGACTGATATGACAATTGTTGGGCATGCACAGCTTCCACTGAAGTCACAAAAGGCATCTCACGATTAAGCCATAGTCAAAGAGCCTGTTTTTGCACATTACTCACTAAAACTCCCCCTGGCTTCAAGACCCAGTGAACTCAGCAGGGATGCTTTGGTGAATGAGAAGTGCTGAACAGGGCTCTCATGAAATTTCACAACATTCTTGTTATCATGCTCCATTACGCCTTGCTATGTCACACCTCATTTTACAAACAACACCATATAAAGGACCAAAGCGGTCTGCAATATCACAACAGTAGAAGAACCTAGAGAAAAAAAAGGAAAAAAAAAAATCCCCAAAACCTTGATAAGCAATGCAAATGTAAGTGGTAGAGTTAAGAAGAACCCACGATGCCTGGTTGTCAATCTTATGCTTTAACCGCGAGGTCAAGAAGCCCTCTTCTGCTGGCATTGCCACAACAGACCATGAACTGAGAGTGAAAATCTGTGGGGAAACAAGGAAAATATGAGAAAGCACCTCTTCGGGCTTGTGAAAAAAAACCTCACAGAACTCTTCTTTCTGATAATCACATTGCAAGATTGGGGACCAGTATCTTATACACAAAGCCAGTTCAAGACTCCTTTGAAGTACAGGAAAAAGCGATCTTTTCTGCCCCAGGAATGAAAGACTGGGCAGTTTCTGCAATGAAAAGGAGGGGGAAAGAGAGAAGGGGCAAAGCTGGGATGGAGAGGAAAGGGAGAGCCTCAGAGAGCCAGGGTCACCCCTCCTACCAACCAGGTGAGGGACGCTGATCCCTCCTGAGAAGCTGGAGGCAGCTGCCTGTGTGGCTTTCAGGGCTCAGGAACAGGCAGAGGGGTTATTTCTCAACCCTTTCCTTCTGCAGCCCCAGCCTCCTGCCTACTCTTGCCATGCTTCAACCCCATCTCTTTTACATGGCCCAGATCAAAATTTGTTATTTGTGTTAGTGTTTAGCTCGGGCTAACTTTACAAGTGTTTATGCTATTATTTTCCCTGGAAACAAGAATAGAAAATTGACTGTTGCATTTTCTCCTATGCAGACTGTGAAGTCTAGACTATTAAACAATCTAAATCCAATTTTCTTTCTGAATAAATTTACCTACCTTTTTTTTTTTTCAACACTATTCACCATGGTGCTAGCCATTAATTATTTGGAAGTTTTTTAGCTTTCTTTGAGCTCATATTTGGTCTTCCAGCCATTATATTTTTAATTTCACAGACAGAATTTCAGTACATTGCGTACTGCAGCCATAAATCACTTAATGTATTAAAAAGCAGATCGCTCAGTAATTGCCATTTTATTTACTATACTGATACAAGCAATTGAAATATGATTGAGTTTTGAAACTTCCAAACAGTGTAAAGAGACTTAGGAGAGAATGCAGTATAATTGTAAACAGCAATCAGCAGTCATTGTTTTCACTCACGTTAGAATTAATGTTAAAAAAAAAAAAAGGGTACAAGGACAACTTTATGAACCACTTGTGACTCAATGGCTGCTGTTAAGGTCTCAGTATCAACTGCTCATCTCACCTTATTGTTTTCCAGATATAGAAAAGCTGAAGGAGACTATACGCCCCTCCTTGGATGTGGTAAGAGGAGCTGAGAAACATGTCATGCTATTTTTCAGACACTCTTGGCTAATCCAGAAATATATTGAGAGATTTCAAAGACACAATCTCTCTTCAGTAGAAGACCAGAGATTCCTGGTAGATTGTCACAGGGAATCTCCTCAAGTGACAATGCAATACCCTTTAATTTCTTCACAAAAGTTAAAACTCTATTGTAAGAGCCAGAGCAATTACACCAGTAGTAAATATTGACTTTTCTAGTAGATGCTTTTTATCAGCTTCTTACCGTAAGACCCATCTTAACAGACAGCACAGTAACACATCTGGAACTTTATTCACACAGATGAGAAGTACCAACCATTCTGTTACTGCTATTGGACCCAGATTTGAGAGCCTAAAGCTTCCCTGTGCCCGGCCTTTCCTATTGGGTGTCTTGGTGTCTTCAAAGAGATAATATTAAACATAATAGTAATATTTGGCGTATTGGTAGGCACATTGGCAGACACAATGGCTTTAAGCAATCTGAGTCTAGGCTTCTAGCATAACATCCCAGCACAGTGAATGTTCTACGACTCTCAGGGCAGAAAGGCACTACCAGCAGTTGTCTCCCTGAGAAGGACTTAGTAATATTAACTAAGCCATGACTTTTATTTCCTCTTGGTTACATGGAAAAGAGTATATATACATATGAAGAAGTATCTCAATAGTTTATTTTATCTATGAATGACACTTTTTTAACCTTATAGTCAAGCCTAACACTTTTAATATTGTTTACCTTCTCAGCACCCTCAGATTTTCCCATGCCTCTTTAGAGATTTTGAAACATCACAGAAAGACCTCCATCAGGAGCATGTCAGGAAATGGAATGCAACTTAAATAGCACCAGGCCTATCCACATGCTGGACTGCAGTTCCTTTAGCCCAGAGCTGATGAAGTCATTTTGCTTCATTCCCAGTACTTTAAATTCATTTTATATAGTCACTTATAAGTCACTTATAATTTATGCAATTTTCTCTCTTCTAATTGAAATAAAATATTTATGGGCGATGCACAAGCAAGACAGAATAAAGCAGTTGTGCTCAAGATACTCAGCATTTTCCTTTGCAGCAGTGATTTTCATCATGCTGCAGATAACTCTCCTCTATTTGGGTTATCATATGAGAATGCTAAATGTATAAAGTTTGTGAATAATGGCATTAATTTATGAATTCTTTATTCCAACGCAGGTTGAATCCTAACATTGAAACTTACAGTTGCTGTACAATAATTAGCACTTATATTGCCCTCTATACTTTCAAAATATAATTATTGGCTAATCCATAATACACTTTTTCTGATACTTATGGGCATCTGTGCTAGTTAACAAAATAATCAGAAGAGAGTTACGCAAAGCCAAGGAAAGAGGCAGTACCCCCTGACTGTCAGAACTCCGGTGTTCTCTTTTCCAACACCATCACCTGCTTGTTACACTTTGCTTTTGAATTTCTGTAAGCACAGACTGCATGGTTTTATATTTTTGCTGAATACAACCCAAGAATGATAAAAATATGAATTCTCTTCTGGTAGTAAATACTGAGATAGGCTTACAAACAACAGGGAAGAATTACTAGCAACCCATCATAACGAAGATACTTACCTTACACTGGGCTATCTTCCTTTATAAAGGGGCTGAATTTCTAAGACAGATGCAAATGTCAGAGCATCTAGAAGAGATGCAGGGCATATAACTGGAGGAAAAAGTAATGCAGCTACATTACTCCTGGGACGCAAGCTAGATTATCTGTGTGTTGTCCTCCAAGCCATGTAGGCAGATCAGCCTCATTCAGACCTAACAATGATAATTTATATCAGAGGCTGCTGGAATGGTTTAGGCGAGGGGGTCCTCCGCACAAAACTTCACACAAAGACACACATACACACACGTGTAACACCACAGAGCAATATTGTTAAGTATAGACACATAAACACACACAAAACTTTACAGCCACCACTGAAGCTCCCAGCTGCACAACAAACTTTCAGCACTCACTTCACAAATGAAATCATGGAAAAGCCAGAGTATCAGGTTCTTCCATCTCTCTCCCCTGTTCCCCCTTCACGCTCAGTCCCCAACTGCCACATGCCTGCCTCTGCATGTCAGGAGACAGCCAGCAAAAACCCCACTGAGGTCTACTTTGCAGACTCATTTTCACCTATTTTTTGGTGCAAAAGCAAACTAAAAAAAAAATCAGTTCTTGGCAATCAATCTCAGTCATCCACTCTGTGTGCTCCCACATGTGCTATCCACACTTGGCACAAGAGGGAAGGAAGACCCAGCCACGGCATCGCAAAACACGAGGATGTGTTTAAGTGCTATATACATATACATGGAAACGTGTCACATGTCCCTATCAACACAAGACGACAAAGAAAGATTTTAGCAAAGTTTATAACGTTCTGGTGGGGGTAGATCCCACTATCCACAAGGCCAACCCTGCCCTGGCCTGGCCTGTATTGTGCAGTTTATCACCACTTAAGGACATCCTGAAATGCTGAGTAGGCAGCTTTGCAAAAGCAGCTGGTGAGTTTGACATCAGTTTTGGTGGGGTCAATGTAGACAAACATGAAGGTCCAGATTTACTGGTGTGGGGGGTAACTCAAGCCAAAAAACATTAACCATAACGCCTACTCTGAGTCTCTCCAAGAAAAAGAAAAATTCTGGTCTGGGAGGAATTTGCATTAAACTGAAACTAAAGCTACCTGACTAACTATTAACAGGTTTGTTACACATTTCTTTATGTATTTAGGCACCAAGCAGCACTGAAGCAACAGTAAAACCTAACATTTACAAATGTTGTTTAAAATTTTTAAAATCTACATTTTCTGCATAATTCTGAGCTATTCTGTATAAACCATATAAAAGCAAATATGCAATATGTTAAGTACTAAAAGTAGTAATTATTTCTTGGTTAGTCTCATAGGTTTCCCTTGAAAACTACAAATGGAATTTGAAAGTCACTAGAAAGTATTCAAGATGTCTAATAACAAACTCTTCAGAACAAGTGACTAATACCTTCTAAGTCCATGTGTAGGCAACAAGATATGATTAAACTGAATTTAAGAGAAGTGATCATTCATATAGCTCAGCAGTGCAGCAGATCAGGATATTTCTATTTTGGAGTTTAACTTTGAGCGCCTGGCTTAGAAAATATTAACTACAGTATCTTTGAAACTATCTTCAACCCTGAAACCTGGGGAAAAAAATACTTACGTACAATAGATATTAGAGCTTCTAAAAGAAGATGGATTCTCAGGTTAAAATATATAGACATTTTTACTTTATAGATAAATGATGTTACATCTTTAAAGCCTTCTTCACACTGAACAATGGTTAATATTTAATTTAAAAAAATATTCCATTTACTTCAGCTTTTACTTAAGTCTCTAATGTAGCCATTATATGGTAACTCATGCAGTTGAGACAGGCTAAAATCAAAGATACTATCTTCAGTGCCTTCATCTAACTTGTAAAAGGTTTTCTTACGCGAAATTAATAAAGTAGAGGGGTATTTTTGAAGGTGACATATGCCATTCTTTCAATGATTCTGCAGTTAATTAAGTATTTTCAATGACTCTGGAGTTAAGAGTTGAGATTGAAAATGAAGTCTAATTCTGAAGAATTATTTCTCTTATCCACTGCCAGATTAACAGCCATGAAAAAGAAAGTACTGTAAGAAAGAATGACATAGATCAAGATCATGGAAAAAAGGGGAATTTATTGTAGAAGTAGCTCAGTAATAAAGATTTTCAGAGGAACTGAATTGACTTGCTGAAAAATAGTTTTATCTCAGGCCCAGCTTAGTGTGAGATCTGATACTCTATAGCTTCTTCCTTATCCTTCACACATACTTACAGTCTAAGAACGTGTGGCACGTGGCAGCTGTGAAGAAATCTATTGCAGGCATCCCATGCAGCTCTTAAAATCTCACCCTGTGGATCCCAAATTCCCGTGTGTGTGTGTGAGCATGCATAAGAGTCTACTCAGTAGCATTTCTGTTTTTCCTAATAATGACATGATGACCTACCCATTAAGTGCCCCCCAAATCAGTATTTATACTTTCTCTAAATATCCCTTATGTTGCCACTCAAGAAGCAGAGATTAGACTTAGGAAGACACACAGAGCTGGGCAATTATTTACTATTATAAGTGGAAACCTTTAAAAAGCTGTGCATATAAGTGCAGTGCTCAGGAACAGCTGAGGGTAGATCCTGCCTGTACCTCTTTGTCCCTCTCTATTTAAATAGTATGTGCTTTGTTTTTCTCTTCTCACTCTGCTGTCATTTTCACCCACAGGTAATAAATTCAAATCAACCATTTACCTAAAATTCAAGTAACAAGTAAAGAATTACCTTTAAACTTCCTATCTTGCCTTGAAACTCTAAATTTTGTTATTTTTCTACCGCTTTAATTTGTCTGTGATTTCTCCCATTTTTTTTCTCCCTGGTTCTAAATAGTGAATGCAGTAAGTTGCCTCAAGACTTATTTCTGAGAGAAAGTGTGTCTAGTGACTAAACCAAAGGCATAGGCCTGAAAAGAACTTATTTCTGTCTTCATTAGCAGTTCACCTGGTGAGCTGGGAAAAGTAATTTCATCTGTCGGCCTAGCAGCTTACTAGTAGCTACTTCCCAGGGACACCAGAAGAGGTTAATTCATCTGGCAGTGACTTTGACCACCCAGCCTGTTACTCACTGAAGTTTCTACTCTAGCTAGTGAGAAGAAACTCGTCTCATCCAAAGAGGCTGAAGGAGCTCAGAGAGGCTTCGGTCTCTCCATAGAGAGACCTTGGGCAACCAGCTTAGCCAATGGCCCCGTTTAATTAAAAAAAAATAATTACTTTTTCTTTTTGTGTTTGCCTAGCTCTGAAATATAATTAAAAGAAAATCCCCGCGTGTGTCAAGAACTATAGACTTTAAAAATAAGAATTATGAAAGACTGTCCCTGACACTCGCATTGACCTCACTGTGAGTTTTGTGCTGATGGCAGCTGCAGCCCTGTGCCAACAAAATGCATGGTAAGCCATCATCTTCTGTGATATTTAGCAATGCTACCATCACTTTGCATCAGCTAATCCCTAGATCCTTTGGGAAACTTTCATCCTTTCATATAATGGATCTCAGTTTTCTTCTATAGTTGCTCTTTTGCCCTTTCCGATGTTTTGCAAGCAGAGAAAATGGCACCAGAAATTCTCTCTACAATTTGCGTCTTTCTAACTAAGCACTGGAGCAAAATGCACCCTGAACTTACAGGATAGCATTGAAAGCCATATGTCTGCCTGGTTTTTTTGTTTGTTTGTTTTGTTTTTTTTTTTGCTTTTTAATAGATTCAAGAGCAGTTCTCTAGAAACCCCAGGAGAACACTTTCTATTTCAAACCAAAAATATTTTGCTTGCTCAGCATTTTTACATAAGTTACTGCAGAGAAAGCTTAACCTCTTAATGTTCATATTCTCTGGAGACATAAGCTGAACACACAGAGATTTTTCAGAAGCCTGCAGATCAGAATTAATTTAAGCATATGAGGATCAGCCATATTGTCTACATTGTGAAATCTCCTCCAGTTTATGGATCATTTTGTATTTTCAGTCATGTATCCACATGAAATAATTCACCTGATGGCCAGGTTTCTAGGGAGATTCTGAACTCCATTAAAATCAAACATGGTAAAGTGTTTGGATAAAAAAAATAAAATAATTGAAGAATCTTCAGTGTCTTTAATAGTTCTGTCACCCAAGACCAGTTTCAAGTTACCCTAACGGTCTCTAAACTTGAAGTTGTATAAGTTGTCATGAAGACTAGGAAAAGCAGTAGAAATTAAATAGGGAAGGCTTACGCTAACTTTAAGTAAAGAAGGATAAAATATCTCACACTGAATGTAACTAAAAGGCAACACAGCAAAGAAACAAACTGTATCTTTGCAAAGTGCAAAAATCAGCAAGAAAGAAAAGAGAACACCTTCTGAAGTGAATAGATGGAAATAAATATGAGCTTCTGAAGTCATATGATGTATGAAATGGCATCACTGTGAAAGACACCATAGCAAAAGGCTGGTAGAATTTATTGCTTAAAAAGTAAAAAAGTAAATAAACACAAAATGCCTTTAGCATGGAATGCATTTTTTTTCCAGATGAAGAGCACAATCAGAAACTGAAAAAAAAAAAGAAAAATAGCGAGAGAAGAAAGAAACACTGAAGTGGGTTCAGAAATAATTTCAACATTTTCCCTCAGTCTGGTTCTAAAGCAAATTATCCCTGGGCTCCCCTCCTCTGTCCCAGCAGCACCCTCCCAACTGCAGCTCCCTGCTCCTTCCACTGCGGAGAGACTCAGACACAGTTGTGAATGCTCCTCTCTTGCCAGAGACATAAACCCAGGGTCTTAATTAAAACGAGAAACTATTCCCATAGTATTACTGTCGTTACAAAATTGTTATTCCTCTATCTTCCGAGAAACTACTAAAAGACCAGCACACAAATCCATACATTTCTTTTCCGTTGCCAGAAGGTCTTTCCTGAAAATGCTGTCACGAACGGGCAAACCCACAGGTGGAAGAGATTTCAGTTTAGTGAAATTAGCAGCTGCAAATGTAACAGCTGTTGCAAAAAGAAAATCAACTCTTTATTTGTATTCCCAGTGAGACTTATTAATGATTACCTTAACAAAAGAGTAAAAAGAGGAAATTGCTAACCTTTAATTAATAAATTGCCAAAGAAAAGCAATTAATAATCTCTAGCATGAGGGTTTAACCAAATCACTTTCTTCTGTGCATATATAAATATAATTAAGCAGAGAAGGCTGCATACGAACAACAAAAACCAAAATAGGACCTTCACTATAATTGAAGCTTGAAGAAAGAATTACAGAAAAAACCCTTACATGACTTCATGTTATCACATTTAACATGAAAACAAGAAAAGACAGACTTTAAAGGAAATCATGTTTTCCCTGCTCAATTTCCTTCAGCTGACATTGACAACTTTATGGAAGAATAGACTGTGTAAGGAAATTCAAAGCCTGTTGATAGAAACAAGAGCTAAATATGACTGAACTACAAAATAATTACTTAAACTGAAACATTTATGAAAATGGGAATCGAGGAAGTTCAGGAGTCTGTAAGTAAATAGACTCTAGGAGACTGGGATGACTACATAAAACACAAATGAATCTGCACAAAAACATTAAGAAAATATATCAATGCCATAACTTCTTTCATGCATAATGACTGCTGATTATTTTAGACAAAACAAAGAGAAGTGAATTCTGCTTTTTATTAAATATTCAATATTGGACGAGTTACAATGTGTAACTATTGGGAATGTGATCTTTAAGTTTAACAGAGGAATTAAAATATAACCTTTTGTGGTTTAGGAGCCTCCTACAATAAACTGTCTTTAAAATAACACTTGTGATCCCTGGTGCTTCTTCAGCTGTGGCATCTGAAGAAGCCTCAGAAATTCTTGTACGTGCTGGGGCAATGCCCATGTACACAGGCAGAGTCACTTAGGGACTAGAGTTAATCTGCAGGAGAGTGGAAGCCATGGTGAGGACAGCTCAGGCAAACAGAAAGGAAGTGCTGTGATAGGAGAAAACGATTTGAAAGTGGATTGGGAGATTTTTAAACTGTCCTTTCCATATTAAACGTGGTTTGTGGTGGTTTTTTTTTTAACTTGAAGTAAAAATGGTGTGAAGCTTGCAATGAAATGATGAAGTTGAAGACTTTGCTTCAACAATGTAAAAATAAAAGCAGTATATTCTAAATAGTATGCAGCAACCAGAGGCACAAAAGCTATAGCTAAGATAAGAACCTTACATGGCCAGACAAGTGGGATGCTATCTTGGCAACTGCTGCATTTGTCCCAAGGGTACCAGAGCCATATTTACTAGATCAAAAGAAAGAAAACCAGCAAATACCAATCACGACATCTAACCATGTGCATTAACTGCTGACATAACCTGGAGCACTCAAATATTAGTTGAAGAGCCAGTCTTAGCTTTGAGGACACAATTATCCCTTGGTATGATTTGATATATTTCATGAAGTTGTGTATTGCAGCCACATAATGCTGGTAAACATCTTAATTTATACAGAAATCTCCACAACAAAGAAGTAATTTGTTGCTTAGGGAATTTCTGCACTTCCGTTGAAGCGAAATGTGTTAAAAGTATTAGAAGAAAGAGAACTAGTTGTGACAGCATCATCTGAGATCTGGCTAACCTCTCTGCATTGGGCACTTCATGGACAAGAAAGGAAGGCTCAGGCCTGACATTTAATCAGCTTGAGGAAACAGATTGCTCTTCTGTAACTTGGTTTAAAAAAAAAAAGTATCAGTAAATTGAAAACAGTAGAATTGGAGATGCCACTATAAAAAAAAGGGGTAAAAAAGAAGAGAAAAATATATTTTGATATATATCTATCTATAGCAATGTATCAATATTGCTACCTGAATGAGACTGCAGTCCTTGTCTCCTACATAGAATTTCGGTGCATTACCAACTATTATCAATAAATTAGGATGTGAAAGAGAAACTCTGGAGTTTGATTCACATCTTCTCTGATGCAGTTAAGTAAAAAAAAAAGACAAAAGACTTAAGACAAAAAGCCCAAACATTTGAGTATACCACCATAATATCCAGCTTTCTCATTTGTATTATTCCTTCCTTGCAAATTGTCCTAACTTAAAAAAACACACCAAATTTCTCAGTAAAGTTTAGTCACTGAACTTCAGCAGGACAATCTATGAAACATACTTCTAAACCGTTTTTTGCTTTTCTTAACCTTGACGTGGTGCTATTTTCCAGCCAAAGAAGAGGGGAGGATTTTCCACCCTCCTCTGGTCAGTAGGACAGTAATTCAGCACAAGGACCACTTTGTGCTTGTCCTGTTCTTTCTCCTCTCCCGAAGCTGTTGGCCACTGTTGGAAAGAGAATCCTCAGCAAATGGGCCTTTGGTCAGATCCAGCTTGGCCACTCCAAGATTATGTTATAGTCTTTAACACACATGCATGAAATATAACCTTAATACCTTGCATTCTTTGGCAATTGGATACGGTGCCTTCCAGATGAAAGCCAACTGCTGCAATGTAACTTTATCCAAGTAATTAAGCTACATTGATTTTCAACAGCTGGGAAAAGGGGCCTTTACCATGAGTATCCACATTTCAAAGTATAGAAGAAACCAAGACAAAGATGAATGAATACGATTAATTATTCTTCCCATATACTTTGTATCTACCTTATTCCTGCAGCATCTGGAAAGGTTAAACAGCTGAAACCGGCATATATGTGACTGTTGTACCAAAAAGGGAGACAAGCATTTGTATTTTGAGGCAAGAACAAGGAATGAAGTGGGGGAAAGAGTTAAAAAGTATCCATGACTGGTCAGGGAGAGACCTGTAAAAGTGATCTCTGGATTTTTACTCTGATATTTTAAAAAAAGGCAGATCTCTGGCATCTCCCAGGTCAGACGAACTTGTAAGACAAGGAGTAGGCTTTTGTAAAAGCTGGTGCTGCTTAAGGGTTGGGTCTGTTACATGGCGCTACGTGAGCCTCCCAGACTCACCAACAAAAGGACTAAAAACAAATTTAGTACCATAGCTGCCACGAGATGCTTAGAACTGTAGGTGCAGCTCTCCAAGCATTTCCTCAGCTGCTGTCTGCAAAGAAAGGCGCTGCAAAGAAAGGCACTGCAAGGAAAATCACTGCCTATCCAGCATCCCTCCGTCTGATACTCCTTCTCTAACTAAAGCCCAGCTACCCAGGGCTCGGCAGGCACAGCCAGCAGCTGACGCCTGACTCCAAAAGCCGCTAAAGCAGAAATTCTCCCTCCGTAACAACTTTTTGACCTCTTCATGGTCGGCAGGTCTAAGCAAACTGCAGTCGATGCATGTTTGCCCCCTATACGCAAGGCTGGTAAGCAAGGGAGTTAACTGGCTCGCTTGAAAGATTTAAAGCCCCCAAAAACTTCGGAGTGGTGTTAAGAGTTTTGCGGGGACTGTGGGGAGGGAGTAGCTGCAGAGACACTGCAATGCAGCACCGTGCAGATGGCAGACCACTGACACCGGATAGTTTCTGCAAAATCTAAGGGCTAAGTTCTACCCTTTCCTGCTGCCGCAGGGGGAAGGAATGCGAGATTTTGAGAGGAAAACATGCAATAAAGCTTTTTAGCAGCTTCATTAGGAGACCAGTCCTCCAGTCTACCCCCGCTCCCAAGCTGTATCTTTCTTTCAGCAGAAATTGTCACTATTTCAACCAAAGCTCACCTTCCTTTGAAAATATATTTCAGTTTCACTGACAAAATGTTTTATTTCTTAACTCCTTCCATGCTGGGCTGTAATTTGCAACTGTTGCCATTAAAATCAAAATATGTCCTGCATAAAAACCTAGAAGTGTAAAAAGGATTTCCCTATGTGGTATATATTGCCATTTTAATATCTAATTACTTGTTTAATAAGGATGCACTGTTCCATTTTAAGAACATTTTCCAGGCTCAGGTTTTTCTTTTGCAGAAGAGAAGGGCCTACTCATTAGCTCCATATTTATACAGTGCTTTAAAACAGATCTGAGAGTTGCTAAGCTGAGAGGAGAGTTAAAATGCTTCCAAGAATATCAAAAATTGGAGAGCAAAGCTAAATATAAGTGATTGGTTCCTCGTCTAATTTTGTTCTAAGTAGCTTTTGGTCCTTACATTCTCTTTAATTTCATTTCAACCATGTGCAGAAGATATGAGCAGCACATGTTGCAAAAAGTCATCTCTCCAGCCTGCAGAATGGCTACTGTACTTTGAATATGTGTGTGAACCTCCATATGAACTACAGCCACAATGATTGTTAGAGATCATGATGCTTAACACTACTTGACCTCCATTTACACAATACATGTGTACCTAAGACACAGTACACAAGTTATTTTCAGTTTTTAAAAGAAAAGTAAGGATTGACTCAAAAAGCCCAGAATTATGGCTGCTGTTGAGCTCTGATGTTTTAATCTCTCTGATTTGTTTTCCTCTTGCTTCTAATAATGTTTTGATATTTTTGTTCACAGAATTTACACTTCTGTTTGGACTTTCATACCTTTTTTTTCTCTTCTATTTCTCAGAGAGACAAGGGGAAATAAAGATGGTGAGTGTACATGAGGAAAACAGGGACTGAAGAGCAGAAGAGCCGAGAAGCTGTTCTCCATTCTTCATATTATCCCTTCTATTTCCATTCAGCTCCTTCTCATGAAATCACTGCTTGTATCTTCCATTCTGCCTTTGTCCACTGTATCTGTGCTCTTTTACACGATTTATTCCTATTTCCAAGACCGCTTTTATCGGAGGGACAGGCAGCGTGGTTCAGATAAGCACCATCACCAACCACAAATCTGACAGCATTCAAAAATTTTTCTGATGCTATTTGATTTTATCTGAGTGAGTCTCTGCATTTGTTTATTCCAGACAGGATGCGAAAACAAAGTGCTATAATATCAAGAGGAAAAGATATTCAAGTTGATGGCAAGCACTAGATTTTTTTGCAGGGGTTGCCATTCTCTTGAGACATGCTGCCAAGTCTATACACATAAATGTGAGGGGAGTTCATGTGAGGCTTAGGTGAACTTTTGGCTGTTTCAAACAAGGAAAGGAAAATTTAAACTTTGAAAGCTGTTTCTATAGTATTCACCTCATTTGCTTGCCACGGCACAGCATATTGCTTCTTTTTTGGGGACATTGCTAAGATCAGTGTTCTGTAAGATTTTCTCTATTGCATAAAACTAAATTATTGGAACATAAGTTTTTTCTACTAACAATTTTAATTGCTATCATCAGCTGGGTTATGGTATTGAATAGTACTTATCATTGCTTAATACTTGCAATATCAATAGCTAAATGTTTCATTGAATGTTTTTATTTGCAACATCTAAAGGCTTAATAAACTTGAAAGATTAAAAAAAAAGATATTGGTTAATGTATTGCAGTGGCTATTCTTGGATCTTCCCAAAAAAACTGAAGTTGTAGTAACAACTCAGAGCTTCCAGTATGAAAATGGAAAAGTCAAGCTACAAGCCTACTTTGCTTACGAACTTCTCAAGTTTTGGAAGCATTTTAAATTGAGGAAGCCCTGAAGAAGTACAGCTGTACAGTTTTAAGACTGTATTTTATGACTATGTTCCAATATATGCATCAAGATAAGATACAGTAAATTAGGGATCAGGTATAAATTACATAGAAAGGACAAAAAGAGTTGTGCAGGATCTTTAGAATAAAATAAATATTTATGATGATATAGAATGTGTTTGTCTTTCTGTGTGACCTGTAAATCCTTAAATAATTCTCTCTGAAGGTAATTTAAACAAATATTTTAAAACTGTTCCATTTTTTTTGCTGTTAGGGATTTTTTAAGAAAGAAACACTTTGTTTCACATCTGTATTTATGCAGTTTGCATTAACCAGCATGTTAGATTAAAGTGAAATACTTCAGCAGTAAGAACACATGCTGGACAACTATTGAATGGTCTCACTACCTTAAAAAATTCAGTAATTTCCTAGAAAAAGGCTAGCTTTAGGGCCCTGTTCTTTACCAACTCCACTCTCTTCAGTGTGTTTTGAATGATTTAGGTGAAACAGAAAACTGGCTGTACTTCACTGACAACAAGTCACGCAGTCAGGACTAGTCTGCCCTCAACAGGGATTGTGGTGAATGGACCAGCGTTATAGGAAAAATGGAATAAATATGCAATATAATGCTTGATGGATTTTATCAGCATCATTTGAATTGCGTGTTCCACAAAACTGAATTTGACGTATTTCAGAGCTGGTAAAATATAGGGGAAAAGCATTTCAACTAAAAGTTCAAATATAATAGGAAAAATCTGTCAAGTGATGTATTTTTCCGTGTATTAACAGTGGCACAGAACAACTCTGAAATGCCGGTGATTGCTACAATACTCAGACACCATGGTGATAATTGCAGTATAAAATCACCAGACAGCAAACAGGACTGCCAGAACTAATGGGAACATGGTTTTATTCAGAATCCAGTGCGGATGACTATCTGTAATGGAATTGCTTTCCAATACATTTTCTTTGAAATAGCTCTGATTATGACTTATACATTTTTATATTCATGTGTTTATTTAACTAGGGATAGACACGTGCAATTTTATTTTGCCTTCATCTCCCCATTTCTTAGTATGGCCTAATTTATTTTGCTTGGTGACTGAGGTGCAAATAAACCAATAAACGTATGTGTGATACCAGATCTGAAGCACAATTGTAAGTTGGACTAAAATACCAGCTGTTTTAATGTTTGCATGCTATCCTCAGGATCCAGAGAAACAAAAGAAGGTATCATGCTGGATAAACTCTGGCAGTACTAATTTATCTCCCCAGTGCCTCTGAAAAAACCTGTTATTAGAGCTGTACTGTTTCACCTGAGACCTACATGTGTCCTAGGCTGGGCAGAATCAGGCAGAATCAACAGCTTGTATTGACAGGTCATAGCAAGGCTTGTGAATCGAGCTAGAATTGTTTACTGAAAACTGATAAAAGGGTGCCAGCAAGTCTTCACAGACACCCGTCGTTGCTGAATTCAAGTAAAGATGGAAAACCATCTTTAGTTCCTATAAGAAGGTGATATTCCTTTTATGAATTCCTTGGGAACCTCAGATAGTCATTTGGGTCATAGCTCACAGGCAATGAGGAGGAGTTCTGCCACTTAACTCTGGACTTATAAAATCAATCAATGCCTGCTTCTTCCCACTGAAACTAGCTTAAACCCTGGAAAAATAAAAATTAGACACCAGAAGCTGAATGAGAAACATCCCACCCTAAATGTCTAAATATTTTGCTGAATTTCCTGTTGATGCTTTTATTTAGAAAGCTGTCATTTTCTCTTGTAAGTACTTGTTATTTGGGGCTAATTGCCCTGGAGGTACAAGGACACCGTCATCCAAAAGTCACATAGGGATGCTGTATGCATTTGGCAGGAAGCATTTATCTTTGTTTAATTCTGATCTGACTGTCTGAAACAACTGCAGATCTTCCTGGCATTTCTGTTCATTCTTAACTTGTATTTTGCACTATCTGTCTCCAGAAGGAGAATAGAAAAGAATGTTAAATAAGCAATAATGAAAACAAAATGATTAACTAGGTGTTCATTACTGTCTTATTATATGCACATTTAAAGATAGTTCTTAGAGTTGCATAAAATACTTCTAAAAGCAAAGTCTGTGACAAAAATACAGCCACTTCCTTGGGATAGAATTGCCATTTAAATTTTCATTCCAGATGACTTCTGATGATAGCTGGGAAAAGCACTACCTACAGCAGCCTCATCCTGCTAAATGGCTGGCTTTAAAGCACTTATCCTTTACCATATGTCTTTAAGTTTATTATTTTGCTTACCCTCCGGCTGGTATTGTGCTATGATTGTTACCGTCTGCCCTGCTCCTTTTAGCGCAGCTGCCGCCTGCTCATGGGTAGCACCTCGAAGATCAATGCCGTTCACCTGCAGAAGGAACACAAACAACAGATCTGAGTAGTTTAACATTAGAAACAAAGACGAAGGTGGTTTTTGATTTGGTTTTGGTTTTGGTTTTTTAAATATCTGATGGATGTAAAGCCCAGATGCAAAGCAGAAGCACAAAATTAAAAAGGCTGAGAGGATGTTACCTATGACTGGCCACGAGAATCTCCACTAGTACTGCACACCATAGTCAATAGAATCATGGAATCGTCTAGGTTGGAAGGGACCTTTGAGATCATCAACTCCAAACATTGCTGAAACCATCACTAAACCATGTCTCTCAGCACCAAATCTACTCATCTTTTAAATACCTTCAGGGACAGTGATCCCACCACTTCCCTGAGCAGCCTGGTCCAATGCTTGATAACCCTTCGGTGAACAAATTTCTCCTACGCTTACCCATGCATATTCTCTGATCACTACTTTTTTGTGGGTTTCCTGCTCTACTGAGTTTGCATTTTTGGTAATCTCCTCATCAATCAGTTTAATTTAATAGATAAGGTTTAAAAGATAAATTTTCTGTGGTGCTTGAAGGTCACTGTAGGATACTGCAGACAAGGGAACTGCTCCTTCAGCCAGACTCTGCAAGCCCAGCCTGTAACATCAGGGCAACCTGGAGATATATAGAGCATCTCTAACAAAAACTGCTGGTTGGAGAACTTCCAGAGGTGAAATCCCATCTACCATTTTCTTCTTGTGCAACCTCTCTTCCTATTGCCTAGAAATATCCCCATATCTTGTATGTGACAGCAACGGAGTCACTACCAGGTACAGTTTTACCACCTCTGGCTGTTTGACACATGTAGATCTCTCCATGGGGTTCCTCTGACTTAATGATCTTTTTTTCTTTTGCTGTATAAGCAGTGGCAGTGGAGCAGAGCAGAATAAAGTAGGAAACCACCCCTAAAATTCGTGGGCAGTTTCAGAACTCTTTTGATTTGTAGTTGTGACGTTAAATGTTTTGTCAGCAGCATCCCAAGGAAGAGACAGAATTTGTATATAGAATTATTAACTACTTCAGAAATTTGAATCTTGTTTGTAAGCGGGAATGTTACTGTCTGGCTGTACTGAAGTAGGTGAGATTTCTTTCATTTATTTATCTGTTTCTTTCTTTATTTATTTGACTTCCCTCCTCACTTCTAAACGTTTCCACTTCATAATGCTTCAGTGAAGAACACGAATCTTTTGACATGCAAACAACCTCAGCAAGAGAGACCCATTTCTGATTTCTCAGGCAAAGAAAAGAAAAAAGAAAAAAGAAAGGAGATACAGGACGGGGGGAGGAAAGAGAACAATGTCATCAATTGCACAAACAGGCCAAAACACGAGCCCCCAGTTCTCAGCAATAGCAACTCTTTTGTGTTTATTTTTATCAACTACTATCACAAGATGGGTAAGCACATATTGAAAATATGGGTTTGCACGCTCATTCTGGAAGAAATGACTGCCTAAGGTACAAACACAACACATTATAGTGAGTGAATTTCTCAGAAATTAAGTTCATTTTTTGCTAGGATATAGGCTGGGATGAACACTTGAGGAGGACTTAAAGGTCTGAATGGCTAAAATCAAATTAGCAAGGAAAAATGTCAGAGAGAAAATAACACATCAATTCTACCTTCTGCAATTTTTATCAAGATGATAAAAGAGCTAGACAAAACAGATTAAGTAATGGTGCACAGGTAAAAGACCTGACTACACCAGGTTGCCAAAATAGTGATTTCCTGCTTGAAGATGAACAGCTGCAGAATAAACTCAAACAATCATTGCCAAATAGGTAGGTAGAAGTCTGTCTGCATTGCCATTTTGCTCACCAATAGCTGACAGGATCTCACTGCAGAATAATAGGTGTTAAATTTAGAAATGACTTATGACCTAGTCTGACTTTCTAAAGAACAAGATGACTAGATGCTAACTTGATTTCTGAGCATTATTTCCCAATATTTAAAAGCAAACATAATCAAGTTCCAAACCTTCTAGTTGAAAAACAGCATATTCATATAGAAACATTCAATCTTGATGAAAGACACCATTAATTTGTACATTTTAATCACATTCTTACCCTCAGGCCAAAACGAACAAGAGTTTCTGAAGGGGTAAATCAAATAATACTACGTCTTGCCTCTTCCTCCAAGACAATGTCCAAATAATAACAATTGTGTACGGTGATATTTTTCCCCGACATGACTACACTGCAAATTGTTAAATCTGATTTCAGTTACTGCTTTCAACTAATTTAATGTTGTTTATGTTAAAAATAATCAGTAAAAGAAATAAAAAATACCAGAAAAAGTTGCAAGTGTGTGCAGGAAAGTTTAACCCATATCAAAGTTGTTTTGCTGGTTTTCTTCTCTATTAAATGGGCTAACTTCCTTTAAGTAGCATTATACAATAATCAAAGTAGCACTGCTGTTCTGAGCTTGACTGCACAATCCTGATGTCCTGGCCCAGAATGAACTTGACTGTACAATTTCTGATGCTTAACTCCAAAATGAATTTGACATAATGAAAATAAGAAGAGCCTCCAGCTTATACAGATGTCTGTCTCTTCTGCGTGCTGCGGTAAAAAGCAGTAAGAAAGCTTACAAACAAAGAGAAGTGCCACAATGGAAGATTATAGTTTAATACTACAGACAAAACTAAACTGAGATGGAGAAAAAGATGCAGCTATAGTTCACAGTAATTATAGTAATTGCCTCTGCATTCATTGACTCAAACTAAAGCATGATCTACTTCATTAATACTGAATAATAATCCAAATGAAAGATAAGATTCATATTTTGGATAGATCAAACTCTTCTAAAATTGGAAGAGTTACATTTCCTTTAAAATATTTGAATAGCCCATATTAGCACAAATTGGTTGAATTCTAAACAGTGCCATTTAAAGACTTATTAGAGTCTGGTTGTCTTCTGTTAGAATGCTTAAGTGTGACTCATATGTAGGTCATTCAAATAGAGGGTAGCAGGATAATCTGTTTTATTTAGCCATTTATTATTTAAGCCACCTTATTTTGTGTTTGTACAGTGATTAAATCAACACTTGGAATATCTTGTTGAATTAGAAAGGAAAAACACATCCCCGCTCTGGGGAGAAAACAAAGAATTTCTTTGAACCATAACTGACATAGTAAGGTTCTTTTATACAGTAAATTAAATAGTGAAAAAGGGCACCTTTTTACCATGGAACAAACCATACAGCAGATTTTTCAAGTTGTGGCTGAATTCTTTTATTTGTTGAACTCATAAAATAAGAGCTTTTGGTCTCTGAAAAAGCAAACAGAAGTCTAAATACAGACAACTCTTACAGCCAGAATTGCCATTGTTTGCATTAACAGATTAAAAAAAACCCCTATTTGTCTGCCTTAACTTTGCATGTCAACTTAAGTATTCTCAAGCACATTGACAAGAGATGAAAGGAAAGCTGAGCCATGTTCTCCAGCAGTCCTGCTTAGTCATTAGAAATGGGATGTATAGCATCTACCCTTAGGTGACGGGGAGCACGGTCTTTGAGCAAACCAGGGAACATTGGAAAAACACACATTAGGGATGATCTGCCCTGAACATATCTCAGGGAGGTCTTCCTCACAAGCAAGTGGCACAATCATTCTACACAATGGCCCACGCACCTCTGACAACTGATACAGTCCCTCAAAAAGTACAAGAATTTTAAGTACAGCCCTTGAGCCATGCTCTTTTTCAGCTTAGACAAGCCACCTTTCAGCAAAGTGAAGCCCATGGGAGGCTGGAGCTCTGCAGGGCACTGCAGGAGGGAAGGGGTGGGGAGTAGAGCACGCTCAGGACACCAACACCTCCAGACACCCTACAGGAGGACAGCCGCAGGAAACATCACCTCAGGGGAAAAATGCTGATATGGGAGAGTTCTTGCCTTGCTAGTGAAGAAAGGGTTTTGAAATAGAAAGAATGGAAAAACGCACAGGGGAAAAAGAGTCTTCATTCTCCAACTTAGATTCTTTTAAATTTTCAGGTTCACTTTATTGCTTTTCTCTCACTTTTCTCATTTCTCCTAATCTTTCCTGTGCCTACATTTTCTTTTGATCAGTTAAAACTGCATGGTTTGGTACATCCAGGCACAGTGTTTTTTTCATCCTGAACTCCAGTGGAAAAATATCATGTCATGTCTACTCTTCTCCATGCCCAGCATCCTCCTTCTCTCTTTTTATGGGCCAGCAATTTCAATGACCTTTTCAATTCTCCTTGTCTTGCTACCTTAGAGTTATGACTTTTGCCTCTAGTAAGCTGGTGTTTATGCTCTGATGAGCTGGGCATTCTAGAGGCAAATTCTTCTCTCTCTGGAAAACAAGAACCACTGTGGAGGTATAAGCTATATCATTTAGTACTCTTTCTTCTGCCAGGAAGTTTAAGGAGGCAGCTAAACCAGCCAAAAATGTATCAAAGCACTACACCTGTGAAGCAGGAGGAAAATTGGTATTATGTTATTGAAGAGGTGTCTTGCACACACTGCCTTTTGCAATAGGATCCAACAAGCTTTATGACTCACCAGACCATATGAATCATTCCAAATGGTACCGGTTAAGCCTATAACCGCAGTCAAAGACTTATTTTTTAATCGAAACTGTACAGAAATTCCTCTGATAGAAGTTCTCCTTCCCATTTGATTTTAGCTTCCTTGAATGATGCCAGATTGGCAAACTTTGAAACTGAAATAATTTCACTGAAGAGTTCACTGCAGTGACAGCTTAAGAGCCATTTTCCTTCCATCAGAATTCCTCAAAACTTGTTTAAACTGAGTTTGAAATAAATGATAGCTTTTGAAAAGGACACATAGTCTCACTGGAGCCTGAATGGACATGAAACTTATTTCATTCAAGTCACTAAATAGGTACCAGTTAGTTTTATTTCCGACCTGGACTGGATGTGATCTAGCAACTATGAGGTGATCAATGGCATTTTGTCTCATTGCTAAATGGCAAAGTCTAGACAGAGGCACATATGTAGTTTTTTCATATTACAACAACTGGTATTACCAATGAAAAATATCGTATATGAGTACCATGCTAGATAATAACACAGGCCAATACTTATTAACTAATTTCTAAATAAATATACATATTATTTTTCATTAATTCTATACATGACACTCATCCATCAAACACAATAGTTAGTAAGAACTTTCATTTATGTTAAAATGGAAAGCTCATCATTAGCTTTTAAATGCAAATCTAGTTGCTGCTATTTTACCTTCCATTCTCCTGCATGGTCACTCACCCTTATATTTCTGCCACCACCTAATCTCATGGATCTCTTACTGCGTCACCTTTTCAACCCAAGTGTGCCTTCACACATTCATTCTCCTTTGGTGTTCCTGCTACCTTCCTACTCCAAATTGAAATCAAAGTGTCCCTCCTCCCTCCTACAGCTTTTATTTTACACATGACTGTCACTTCCATTCACTTTCCTGCCTTTCTGAATCAATCCTTTCTCCCTAATTCTATTTTCAGCATTTGGATTTCCCCGTCTCTAGCTCTCACCGTGGGTCATTTAGCCATTCCTCTATAGTAGCAGTTATTCTATATACCTTGCTTTCCAGACAGTTCTAAAAGGCATTGTCCCTTCCGGTATATGAATATAGCTAAAGTACCATTGATCAGTTTTGCTCACAGTGCTGCAGGGTTCTTGTTTCACATTTGAATTTCAAAGGATGGAATAAGCAGAAATAATTATTGCAGTTCCTCTGCTTCTGAAATGAAGTAAAGGTTTCCATTTTAACAAGGGCCTTAAAACTCAAAGATGCTAAGAACTTAATTCCATCTGAAGCCAATAAGCAATAGGTACTCAGGAACTGAACTAAATAAAAATGTAAAACTATTTTAGAGACTTCTTAGAGACAGAAGGGCATTGGTGATTTGTCTGACCAGAGCACTGAGTTAATGGCGAATTCAGAAACTGAAATCCTTGCTTTGATCTCTATTTGATAGATTTTTTTCTTTTTTCCACATCCATAGAGTATGGCAACATGGCCTGTGAGCGGCGAGATGCCATTGGCTTGTCTCATGGCAAATCTATACTGAATTCAAGCCAGTGACCATGAGACAATGTACCAGTGGTTAAATGGTAGCTAACCGGAATCTTCAACAGTAGAGGAAGGAAGTGTTCAGTGCTCACATATTTATATTAAAACTACCTAAATCACAACATTCATGGTTTATTTGTGGGTCTCCAGATTAGAATTATGTGACATACATACTTTGAAAAGGTGACACCCCATACTCTCAAATAAAGCACGTTTTTAAAAACCAATGGAAAGGAAACAGGCCTTGTAGTCTCTAAGTGGTTTTGCTTTTGTTATTGTCCTGGTAGTTTGCTTGTCCAGAGAAAGGGCATATCTATGCTGGTTTTTTTTTTTCAAAAGGATCTCCAAAATCTCGTCCAACAAATTATTGCAGATATCCCTCGAATACTCTATTTAATGGATGGCCAATTTCTATTATTTTGCAGCTTGTGTCATATGATAATTTTTTTAATCACTTAGGAACCCAAAACTTACTAGGCAGTAGAGCAGAATGATGCCTGGAGTCTAAGCTGTTTAAGTACAAGGCAGACGTCCAGCCTGAGGCAAATCTCTGAATGAATAAAGCTCAGGGATGTAGCCATTCTGTCCAGCAGTAGCAGTTTGGCTTTCAAATTTGTTGTGTTTTTTTTTTTTTTAGTTTTCCTTCATTGTGCAGCCGACAATAAGGCTACGCTGAGGGGTGTAACGCTCACTCCAAATCTTCAGTGTATCAGATGTGACTTAATTTTGTTTGACGGTCTTAAATCAAAATCTGCTAAGTCAGAATGTTTGAACTGACCGTGAACTCCTTAAAATATTAAGAGCTGAAGAGCAAGCAATCTGGCATCAGATCATTTCTACTCATTGAGGCAATTGTAAAATGAATGTTTTAGAGGCAACTGATGATTTCATCACAGCAAAAACACACAGCCTCTAGTCTAGGCCAATTGACTAGCTTTGCGTGACACGTAACTGACAGGTCTGATAGCTAACACTGCGTGGCAAAGACAGACATACCTTATTCATGAGAATTGTTAGTATAATGTATTAGGTTCTGATCATGTGCTTGGAAATGTCAGAGTTAATTTAGGAAACATTTACTGCATCAAGGCAATTGCAATATATGTTATAGATTGCAGAAAGCCGGAGGCGGAGGGAGGTAGGGGAAAAGAGAGAAATCCAGCTGGAAGACAGATTCCTAAATCAATAAAAGACAAAAGGGAGCTCTATAGTCACCAACGTACATAGTATTCCAGCATACGCAGGTGGTAAATTTTTCCCTAGAAGCTCCATTAAAATTGTATTTTAGAAAGTCATCTGTTTTATTTTGAAGTCCCAAAAAGACAAGTCTACGGCAATATAACCCAGTTACCCTGACTACAAAACAAGTGCATCGTGTTTCAAGGCTGAATATGTCTAAGTTCAACTTCCAGCCACCAGATCATGTATATTTATCAACAACACTGAAAAACAGTTAGCTACAGTTCTCTTCTCCAAGGATATTTCCAGATGGTAGTGTTTACATTGACACAGTTCGTACTTCATTAAAGTGAATTTTTATGGTCAAGGAGGATGCTAAGGCTTTCCTGACATAGGTTCTAAACTCCAAGGCTTCATGGGGAGGAAAAAAGATTTTTTTAAAATAAGCCATTTCTTTAAATATATAAAAGAGAGAATTTGCAAAAGCATAAATTTGTATTTCTACCCAGCTTCTATATATGGGGTGCCCAGTTGCCTTCTCTGTCTCTAAAAATCTCCTTTTTTTGTACAGGGAAGTTGTGTGGATGATTCAGTTTTGGTTCGTCATGATGACAGCAAGTACTGAACATATGTCTAAATGCATTGTAAAAGGTGAAAATAAGTTTATCTGGAAAGGTGGAGCACGGTGCACCCAGATGATCCCATATAAACTTAAGTAGGTTGAAGACTTTTAGAGACCCACTGCCATTTCTAACTCACGCTCAAGTCCCAGAACTTCCCAATGTTGTCGGCAATGTCTGAGCCTGCATCAACCCAGATGTTGCCATTAGATCCTGCCATGATAGCATCTTTGCTTTTCTCTGTTTTTCTTTAGTTTTTTTTGAGGGGGAGCTTGTGATTTGCCACTGTATGAAGATGTTGACAGGCAGCATACATGGGGAGCAAGTTTGTCTCATTGCAAAATGACTTCTATCAATTCTCCAGCCCTGTGGCTGTTGTCCTTTCAGGAAGGAAATTACACTTGACAATTTATTTTTGCGAAACTGATAGGTGTTATTACTCCTCCTTCTGTTGCATTCCAAGTGTCTGCAAATCGATTCATTATTTCTCCCAGAAGTTTTCACTGAATATTGGGCAAGCTTCTCTATACTCCCAACTACCCCTTAGGTACTTAAATAAAAACCTGAATGGTCTGCATTGAATAGTTCATTAAGTATTTGAGAATTAATTTCAGCTGGTTTCTAAGCATCTAATTTGCCTAAGTTCTAACGTGTGTTTTTACCTTTGTCTGTTTTAAACACTTAACTCTTTATTTCCTCATAGTTGCCCTAACTGGATGATCATGGATCCTTTTTGTAAAAAGACAAAAGCAAAAAATGCACTAAACATTTGAACTCTTTTGGTCTCACTTTTAAGTAGCCTTTCTTCCAGCTGTTTATGAAATGAATTTATTGCTTGACTTTGTATTCTCATCAAATATTTTCTTGCTACCTTTTCCAATCCTTGCTAGTTACAGTCCATTCTACACCTTGCCCTTTGACTTTGTCCCAAAATTTCACCTAACTTTTATATATTTTTAGGAATTAGATTGTTATTACCCCAGTAAGTTGACTCAGCTTCCACTTTTTCAACGTTGATTACTTTAGTTTCAAATCATCAAAAGGTTCTCGAGTACCGAGAGCTACCACTTCTGAATTAATTGTAACTTTAAAACTTGATCCCTGCAGGATTTTCCCCATCTGCTGTGAATACACAGCAGATTGGTTTTGAAGTTCATATTACTTATTCTTCTGAACTTACTCAATCCCTTCCAGCACAAAATCAGAAACTTTGCCACTGCACTATATGGTCACTCAAGAGCAAGTTGTGTTTCGTTTTCCCATTTTAGGCCATTCTTCCTTACTGGTCAGAATAAAATCTGGAATTATCTGATTTATACTTGCTTTTTCCGTATTCCCCACCAGGAAAATTCATGAATGTTTGGTCAGTTTGGATGGGACTTGTTTCAATAAAGCGAAGTCATGCCAAATTCTATATGATTCTATGATAGTTGGAGAAAAGAAATATAGACTTTTACAGTACACTGGTCATCTGACCCATGTAAAATGTGTCTACGTTAGGGCAAGCTCAATTGTACTGCAGAAGAGGCTACATCTTTCTGTTAGCTATAGAAGGAGCCTAAAGGGTTATACGCCCTGCACTTCTCAATATTAACAAAGCCTGGATTTAGATTAATCCACTATTTGGTCCTCAGGAGCTTAATCTACCTGTCCTTCCAGCTGGTGTTATCCTATTAACATATGACAGCACCTGTGCTCTAAGCTCCCTTTCTCTCCAGAGATTTTATTTTTACATATCTATCACATACATCACCTACCATGCAGTATTGATCCTCTGGATATGTTTTAGCAACATATTCTCCCTTGATTTTCAAACAAGGTCTACTTCTTTAAAACAGTCCCATCATGTGAATTGATTTACTCGTTTAAGTCACTGCACTGATTATATGCTAACATTCCCAATATATAACACACAATGCCGTACACATTACTACAAGGCAAGTTTATATAGTTGTATTTTTCCTATTGGCTAAGTAGGATTAATGTTGAAAACACGAAGGGAGTCTTTATGGACAAGTGCAGCTAAAGGCCACAGAATTTGATAGAATCTCCTACGCCAGAGGACAGAGTCATATATCATCCAGACCACCACAGGGAAGCATCCTAAGGATATGGTCAGTGCCCCTGCAAACAAGTCTTGTAAGGCAAAGGGAGCATCTTTTATAATCCTAATGCTATTACACAAGTGACAAACATGTTCCATGGAGAAAACACTCCAGGCCCTATAGAGAGGGTTCAAACATTTTCCAAGCAATATGGAAAAATGAAATAAAAAAAATCTGAGAAGGAAAACAAATTGTATTTGCCATTTTTCTTAGTTTTGTAACTAGGTAACAAAATGCATTCTTTGCCCTAAGTAGTTTTACTGCTTTTACCATGAGCAAAAAAGCCATTTTAAATTAGAAAGCTGAAAGTTTCTCTGCACCAAAGTAAGGGAAGTCAATCTGAAGGGCAATTCTAACTGTAGCAAATATAAAGCCTAAATATTTGCTATAAATAAGCACAGAGTCCTTGCACTCTATCCTGCTCTATACACACACATTCTGGAGTAGAAATTGGAGAACATTATATTTTTCCAAATGCATATTGTATTTTTGCTACAGATGTGAGTGAGAAGGCGGGTAGGAGTTGTGTGGGAGAAACTAGGCAGAAAGATGTGTTTAAGCTGTTTTTAAGGGAAAGCAAACATCTCACCAAAAAATGACAGCAGGACAGTGCACAGACAGAAGACAAAATCTGCTCAATAGAAGCAATCACCTTCCCTCTACAAGGGAGAACTTCGAGTCAAAGACCAGAGACAGCACTGAAGTGAGTTGCTGAAATGAGAGCATTGCAAGCTAACAATAGATAATGTCATGAACCTGCGATGGGAAACCCCACAGAATTTCTCTGGTAGCCCTTTCCCAGTGCATAGTTATTTGATTCTCAGAAAGTAGCAAATTACTATATTTCCCCGTATATGAATATATCCTGGTACTATGCTAGATCAAGAGGAAAATCATACAGAACTTGGTTGATTCAGATAAGATAGTAGGGAAAATGGAAGCATTACAAGAGTACTACCTGCACCTTCACAGTGCAGTCTGTTCTTTCTCGACTCTTTCTGCTGTTGCTGTTGAGCAATTACCCTTCAGGAAACTTGTTTTATTTCCATAAGATAACCTGTGGGATGTGTCACTTGAGAGCAGCAATCTTGCTCCAGAGCAAGCAGCCTCCTTTTTGTCTTGATTCTACTTTCAGGTTACCAGACACACTTCATCCTGCTGCTGTGAACCACAAGGTACTAAAGCATTCCTACAGGGGAATGAAATAAAAATGATATGGCTTTTATGGTCCACAATTTTATTTTACTTTTCATTGTGATGAAGCAAGCACGATGGTAGGTGAAAAACCAAATATCTGTTATAAGAGCAAACACATATGAAATGTGTGATTCAGTTTAAGACACCTAAATATATGTACATGTACATGTGATTAGTGTTTAAGCTTAAAGTCAGTGGTTACCCGAGCAATACAGGCAATAAAGCATGCAGAGCAATTCAACTTGCTCTACACAACTCAGAGTTGGCCAGCTGAATCACCCTCTAGCCTCCATTGACTTTAATGGCAACCAGTCATCCAGAAAGTATATACAGAATCATAGAATCGTAGAACCACTTTGCTTGGAAGAGACCTTTGAGATCACCAAGTCCAACTGTAAACATAATGCTGCTAAACTACTGCTAAACCATGTCCCTCAGCACCACATCTACCCATCTTTTAGATACCTCCAGGGATGGTGACTCAACCACTTCCTTGGGCAGCCTGTTCCAACACTTGACAACCCTTTCAGTGTAAAAAGTTTCCTAAGATCCAATCTAAACCTCCCCTGGTGCAACTTGAGGCCATTTGCTCTTGGTCTATCACTTGTTACTTGGGAGAAGAGACCAACCCCCACCTGGCTAAAACCTCCTTTCAGACAGTTATAGAGAGAAATAAGGTCTCCCCTCAGCCTGCTTTTGCTCCAGGCTGAACAACCCCAGCTCCCTCAGCCTCTCCTCATAAGGCTTGTGCTCCAGACCCC
>JAOXJM010000001.1:207757748-207775736 GCA_026413425.1 Tringa solitaria | reverse complement strand
CCTTTTTGGTTTGTTTTTTTTTTTTGGGGGGGGGGGGGAAGGGGGTTGGGTTTGGGTTTTGGTTTTTGCTTATTTTGTGGGGTTTTTTTTAATGCTGTTTGCTTCACAAAGGATGTTGCAATCATACATCCATCCGTGCATATGCTGATTTGGTGTTACAGTAACACACATCGTAGAATGCCCAGAAGAATATTTATTGATATTACTGGGTGAATTAGGGCAGCACCCAGGATCCAACTGGGGCCCCACAGGCTCTGTGCAAAGCTCTACACACGTATCACACAACAAAAAATATTCAAGCTGCTTAAAGCAGCAAACAGCAGGAGGGAAAACCGAAGCAGAGATAAATTCTATTAGTTGGTTAAGGTCACACATTAGTGTGTGGGGGGAAAAAACCCAAATCTAAGGGCTCAAAGTACCCTTCTGCGCAGTATGGTGTTTGGCTTCTGACGATTCACTGCGAGCACTGAGCTATTCCTGCTTAATGAGTTGGCTAATCAAGCCATTTCTTTCTCAGTACCATACTTCCAGTTTTCATCTCATGCTTCAAAAAATTCTGATAAATAACTGCATGTTTATTTCAGACAGCCAAAGGGCATTCATACTGGAAGGGCCTAGAAAAGGTAATTCAAATAGATAGAGCGTTCATCTTCACAGTGTTTAACAGAGAAAGGCAGGATGGACAGAGAATATGCCAGTGTGTATGATGTTCTAAAATCTGATTAATCATGCAAGAGAGAGTTTGAAATTTTAAGTGGCTGAAGGCCTGAATATGCACATACACCTTTTTAATAGACTTTGAAGTTCAAGCAAAACCATACTTACTCGGCTTATTTAAATTTTATTACCTTCTACAACTCTGTTTCACAACAATTTAGAGAAAAATCTATCCATAGTGCTTTCATCTATTGCTTTATTGCAATATCACTTCCGTGGAATCTTGGCTTTTACTTTTTCCCTTGTTATTTCCCTCTTAGGCCTGGCAAAACCTTTCCACCACCGTGTGAAGCAGCCACTGGCCCTTGCTTTCCTCCCCAGCCCTCCCTCTGAGCTGCCTTTCTTGGGAGGTTTCCAACACACCACGACCTGGCAGTGGCAGGGAGCTGGCAGCCCCTTCCAGCCCCCAGTCCTTTACCATCTCAGAGCCTGGGACACGTCACTGTCACCCACCAGTGTCGCGCCTGATCCAGTGGGGTCTGATCCCTGATTTCTGACTTTTTTTTAAAAATTGTTGTCCTGATTCCAATTATGGTTGAAAAAAAAAAAAAATAAGGAAACCTTCCTCTTATCTGTTGCTCTCACACTGAGCATCTCAGTCTAGAGAGGGAACTTTGCTTTCTTAAGCTGTGCCGATGTCTTGCTCATGTGCAGAGCATTCATTTTCATTACATGTAATCGATTAGTGACTTATTATTTCATTTTACTAAATCTTCATATTGTAACAGCTAAGCATTCAGCCTCTAATGAGATGTTAATTTATCATATCACATAGCAAAATACGCTTTTTCTTACTACATTTACCCATTCTCCTTGAAGCAAGTATTTTATCTGTTTATTTGACTATGGTTTCCTTGGCATTCCTTGTTGATTGAATGTTGTCATTAACTGCAGAAGCAATCCTTTATCCTAACTTTAATACTGACTACATTTTTTGAGCATTTATTCTGCAAACATCATGTCTAACTTGTCACAAACTTTGAAGCATATTTAATACGAGGGAACCTACTGGGAGCCAGGCTTCAACCTGACTGACACATGCATGAGCGCACTGGCTTATACATGTGCAACTTTATTTGTTTGTGGGAACCCCTCTGGACTTTATCAGTCTTTCATTTTGTCTTTTGTAGAGAAATTAAAGCCTGCACACCGGGCAATGTTTTCTGCTTCCAGCTAGCAAGATGGGATTGGCATGCAGGAATAATCTTTTATTTGAAAACTGAAACTGGTCTATATTTTTACCACGACACCTGACATTTACTTTACATGCACAGGAGAACATCTACACTTGAGAAATCTCATTGATTTCTAGAGCGACAATGCAGGACAGCCAATATCCTCTTTAACTTTGCAAAGGAGATCATTATTCCAGTATGCTGCTTCATTTATACTTTATACTCTCATATAAGCACTTGCCTCTCTTCCCTGATCAAAGAGGTGCGTTATTTACATACTAATAATCAAAATAAATCCTGAAAATTGCATCTCTGTCCCACCTGTCATACCCAGCACAGGCAACTCCGTACTAGAAAGGTCGCTTTGCGTCTTGCTTTTAAAAACTATTGGTTCCATATTGGAACCACTTTTCTATAAAGTATTATTTACAGCATTCGATGGCTCTATTTACCATGAATGCTCCGGCTTTTCAGTTTGTAAACAAAGCTGGCAGAGATGGAAATGGTGATAGGGAACCGCATTGCACTGTCAGGGGACGGGAGGTATTCAAAGGCTACCAGAATACCTCGAAATAGCAGTGCCTCTAAGCCACGTCTCGAAATATCAATACACAGCCCGTTAGCAGTTCACAGCAAGCACCCAGAGTTACTTTATATAAGACACTTTCGAAACACAAAGCAGTCTGCAATATCTGTCCTGCTCAGAATAAAAATTCTTACCCTTAGTCATGGTTCAAATGCTGTTTATTTATGTATAAATATTTATATATATATATTTGAGATACTCAGTCACGTTGATAAATTCGTTTAAAATTTCCATCAAAGCACACTTGATCAAATAAGTTGAAATCCCAGAATCTAAGCAGCTCAGCAGAAGAGATGACTGGTAGCATATAAAATACAATTTAGTCTGAATGTCAACTGCAGAGAGAACAGCTATTACACACCACTAACATTATAGCTTCGTGCAATAGTACAGCAAGATTTCCAAATAACAGGTTTTAGTTTTCATCCAGTATTTTTCCTATTTTGAATACTCACAGTTAAAATCGTTCATCAAAACCATTTCAAAAAAACTCAGACTAACAGTATTTTCAAATCCAAACATTATAGTTTTCTTGTTTTTAAACCATGCAAACAAACCATCAGGGAAGTTACTAATTAGATTGCACTAACAGTGACATCAAACACCTGTGAAGTTTATGCTTCTATACACATAATAAATCTGTTTACCTCATGTACAGTTATTAAGCTGTGAAGAATATATGGCTTGAATATAACAAAAATTTAATCTTTAAAGTCATCTTTATTTTTTTCCACCTTGCTAATAACTTTTTTGCTATACTCTCCCTAAAAAAAATGGTTTTACATATGAATCCTTTACCTAGATCAAAAAACTATTAAAGTTTTTTAAAAAAGCTATTCTAGCCAGCTCAATTATCACATATTCAACAGGGTGGAAAGGAATAAATGCCAGCGAATGCAATTCCCCCTGTATTACTTTAAGCCTCCCATATTTCATTTATCTTTCATAGGACCTAACAATTATATTACTTCAGTGCCTACTGAGTCAGTCAGAGCGAGCCAGCCTGCAGGCCACAAATCTCAGGGTGTGCAGCTATTTACAAAGAGCACCTCAAAAGCAATATCATGAGTCACCTAAATACAGGTCTCTACTGAGGAAACCCAGTTCCTAAAAGAGAAAAATAACTTTGTTTTGACCTCAAATTGTATTAGCTGTAAACACACTTAGCAGCATGGACCTCACAAAAACATTAGAATAAATTGAGCTTTAACATCATGAAATATTTAGGGCTGAGCTGATTACCTATTTTTGCTCAGCGGTCTAATAGGCTAACAGTCCCACTTTCCTATGTGAAATGAAATATGATTCAGTGTAAGTTGATTAGTAATAATTACAAGCCAGATATTCCTCTACCTCCTGAACAGCAGGAGACCTGTAATATCAATTGCAGATTTCCTGCGCTCTAATGATTCATACAAAATATATGCGAGTTGTCTGCATGGCCAGTACAGCTTCTGCAATTTATCTAAAAATTCATGTAGACAGATTGAGTTTTAAATTTCAACAGGAGTTTAAATGTGTAGGATACATCCTGCATTATGGAGTCCAGTAGACCAAGTCAGAGACATCATAATAGAATTTCTTTCCTTAAATCTCAATATAACAAAATCTTTTTTTTTCCCTCTTTTTTTTTTAATTCAATCACCATTTTAATTGATAAATTTGTTTTTGAAGCTCAGTCTTATTTCAAACATCAATTTATACATGAATTGATTTAAGAAAAAAACCAGGGGAATTTATTATGACTCTCTATTCGTTAGAGAGGAGAGAGATAAGAAGAGAAATCCGCAATGAGAACGTTTGAGCACTGAGACGGGTTTCCCAGAGCTTGTGCAATCTCCACATTCGGTGATAGTCACAGCTTCAGGGACAAGACCCTGAGCAACCTGTTCTAACTTGAAAGTAGCCCTGTTTTCAGCAAGAAAGCTGGATGTTGAGGGCTTCATTTATACAATTACCTTCCAAATGACAGCCTTTAAGCCGTATGCACCCTTCCTGTAGCAATTTCATTATTCAGGCTTGTTTTCAGTGAATAATTACTATAGCTGTCCTACACATTTTAAATAGAAAATTAAAATCTTAGATCTGAGATCTAAATAAGAAAGAAAAAATTGCGACTTGTGAGAAAACCATTTCAGGCTTCATTTAGGGGTGGATTATTTCATATATCTATTATCTTATTTTCTGGCTGCACCATGGTAAGTTTATAACATAAAAGAAAATAAAACAAGATAACATCTTTCCTCTGTGGAAACTTTGGATTCTCACTTTTATCACAAGAAAGAAAAGCTTTGAAATAGGACCTAAGAGCAGACAATAACAAGCTATTACCCATGCCTACACGGAATTTCACAGAGTTCCACATTTCTATGGGACGGGAGAAACAAATCTAACACTTTTTGTAAACTATGCCAGTCAGTGCAATCAAAATCTGTGTTTGTTAAATACTGGCTTTTCTAATATCATAAAGATTCAAAAGTATTAACTGTGGTTGTGAATTATTCATATTTTACCCAAATATTTCTGTTAAAATGGAGTCAGCTAAGCACTCAGATCTATACCTCTACAATTAACACATTAATATACATAGATATAGATACACACCAGCACAGGATTATTATTGTCTATCAATAATTCTTCATCCTTAGTTCATGACACTACTTTGTCAAAAAGAACTCATGCATACATTAAGAAAATAGACTAGGGCTTCACTGGGTATTTCCATGATTAGTGGGAACTATTTTACAGCTAACACACATAAATATTCACACTAGTCAAGTGAGATGAATTGAAGAGATTGTAGTTAATATATCTCCATGACAGATAGTCTCACCTCCAATGAAAACCAAACTTTTCAGTGTAAATATCTAGCATGCATCAGTAGTAATTGGAAAGTATTTATTTGTTCATCTCACAGCCTTGACAGCTGTGGTATGCAAACCCACACCTGGTTAACAGCTACGTGCCTGTGGGGCGTTCAGTGCCTGGCTTAGTGGTATCTGAGAGCTCTACGGGCAGCTTCAACAGAGAATCATCTTACCCTTCCACAGAAATGGTCCGCTGCAAGCTCACTGTGGGAGGACGCGTTGCAGTGCTGTGCTGGGAATGACTGTATGACCAAGGAAGAATAAAGAAAAGCATTTGTTAAAGAAATACAAGTTGCTCTTTTTCTTATTGTCTCTAGCAGTTTAGCTAACGCAAACATAGAAATAACAGTCAGATTGTTTTACATGTGTCTAAAGTATTTTGACTTTAGTGATGCTCATCTCTTCAAAAAAGGGCTCAACCCTACAATATCTCATTTAAAATCAGGTTTTCATTCATGAAGAGAATAACTCCCCTTTTTCTTTCTTACTCCTTTTAAAAAATATACATATACACACAGTTCATTGACTTAAATTAACTTAGATGCTAATTGTTTTGCTAAATATACCATAAACCACAAAGTTAATTTAAAAGCAGAAGTTAAAACAGTAAATGATAGCATCAACCAAATCCTCAGTGTTTCTCAGGCAGAATGCTCAGTAAACAAGGACTGTTTATAATTGCACCATAATGTAACTTTGATTTTTACAAATTTCAACCAACATTCACTGTTTCTATCAGATTGTAAGCAGCTTGAGGTTTTTTCCCACATGAAATTATATCAATCTAAGACACAACATTTAGAAAAAAAAACCAAGATATTTTCTAAGCAAAACATAGTCTGTGAAAGAAAAATCCTTTTGATTGAAAATCCCGAGATATAATGGCTTCTCTCATATGTGTTGTCATGGGTAAGGAACTCAGTTACCGTATTATATAAGCCAAATAAATTACACAGTATTTGTTTGCACTATTGCATAATACTATTGTACCATTCCTATTCATGTAAATATAAATGGATAACAATACAGTATCAGCCAAAGGCAGTTCTGTGATAATAAATTACAATCCTTAACCAAGACAATGTGTTTAAAAAATAAAAAAGCAGAAACATCTAGGTGTATCTTCTGATTAGTTTAAATGACCACATCACATAGCGAGTTTCAGTGATAATAATGGAAAATACACATTAAAAATAAATCTTTAAGTCAGTATTACACCACTGATTCTTCTAACTCCAGATTTTGTCTTGCTTTCAAGCTCTGTATACAACTCGAGCTGTTTGTTCAGAGGAAGCACATCTTATTTTCATTAAAAGTTGAGACATTCAGCACTAGTGAGAAACACACCTATTTTCCATGCATTTTACCCTGTAGCAGAGCCAATACAGTCTGCCTGAAAGAAGAGAGATGATTTTTCTGTGTGGCACATAGTGTTGTGACACTAGATATCACGCCATGGGACAAAGACCTGCTTCCTGGTATTCCCTGTTGCGACCATTGTGCTCTTGTGTCGTGTTACTAAAATGCGGCAACTCAGAAAGTTTGTAGGGAAGTATAGCCCCCTTATAAGAAAAACTACAAAGTTTTTTATCTGTTTCATAGCAAAACATGGGATGTACACGAGTATCATGAGTCTCTGGTGTCATCGTGTGAACAGAATAATTGAGTTGGACAAACATTGCAGAAAATATTTGCATAGAATCATAGAACAGTTAGAGTTGGAAGAGACCTTAAAGACCATCAGGTTTCAATATTTTATGCATATTGGTTAAAATTTGATATTAAGTTTGCATCTTGCAAATGGCTTAGTATGCAGACTTTTAAACTACCCATTTTTAGTGTTTATGAATTTTTAAAAATTTAAAGTTTAGATTGTGGCTTGTCTTCTGTTCCTCTCCCTCTACAGAACTGGAAAAGAACATACAACCTTGCATTTCTGTATGGGCTTTCCATGCAAAATTAATAAGGGAGGGAACAGCCTCTCCCCTGAATTTTCCCCTGTCTACATGAGACAGAAGTGGCACAGCAGAGTCATAACTCCTTCCATCTTCTCCCTGTGCAGCTTGACTCTCAGAAACTTTATTCCCTGAAGTTGCATCAAGAGATGCAAAAATATGGCTGGTACGAGGAACAAGAACCCAGCAGAGGGGGGATGATGATGTATGTCATGGCCCTCTAAGTCACACTGTATGTCAAGGTCTGTTTCATGCCTGAATTAAGCTACCGATGTCAGACCCACAATGGAGACATTAAACAAGCAGCTCGTTTCTTGCTACATATAGTGTGGGGAAAAAAACCCCAACTACTAACAACAAAGCATCATTGTAATAGGAAAGGGAAGTTGAGGAATGACAACTGATACGGACCTTTACCTTAAAACATTTAAGCCACCTCTCCCCCTTCCAAGATCTCTTCCTTACTGGAGCCATGGCATTTGTTATGACCAAAGCCACAATATCTACATCCAACCACAACTAACCAAGCTGGCTTGAATTCCCAAAGCTTTGTTTCTTTTCCCAAAGAGGATTTCAGCATTGCCCTATCTTTACTACAGCAAACATATTTATATAACTCTGATCAGCTTCAAAATAAGCAAAATTATGAGAGCATTAAAGGTAGTACTTTCTGCTGCTTACTACTAAAACCAAATAATTTCCCATTTATGTACAGATTTAGTAGCTGAAGATGGTCAAAAAACATATTGACAAGTAAGCACTTGGGATGTGACTATGTTTGGATGCTGCAAATAAAAAAATGGGCAACATTCACCAAAGTGATTTACAGAACGGTGAATTATTGCTCCTGCACTGGAAGATTCAAAATGAGGAAAGGGACCCGTCTGATCACTGTAATAGAGTCTCAGTCCCTGCAGTGATGCTGCATTTTACTGATTAATTCAGCCACCTTTGAGGATTTATAGGCAACCCAGGCTACTTTGTGCAAAGGTTATAACCTCTCTGTTTCTAAATATTTTATATAATGCATGAATAAAGACTAAGAATTTTGTCACCTTACTATTCATAAAGGCCTTTACAGTATTACCAAAAGCCCTTAGACTTCATAAAAGATTTTTGACATTAACATGGAACAAATTACCTTTCTGAACACAGGCCTACCTAGATCTAGAGCTGGTATTGGCTGTGTTCTCATACATTTCTTACTGGATTTCACTGTTCATGTATGTTAAAAGAAATTGGACACCTTTTTATAAATACAAATTGTTATTGTTTAAAACATATGATTCCTATTTAGAAAGGTTAGTGAAAATGCTATTTATGAACTCTCTAAGGAAAATCATTGTTGAAACACAAAACTGAAATCAGAGCAAACAGCACTTTCAGAAGTGATTAGGAGCACCAGGTACCTTGATTCTGGGTGTCCAGTCTAAAACACTTCCAAACCCTTGCTTTGTGAAAAAAGGATATTTATCCCTTTCAGAAAATCAGATGCGTGGCATCTCAGCAGAAGGGCAAGGTACCCAGAAGGAACTAATCATTCTCCTCAGCCACTTGAGAATTTGTGCCACCACATCTGCTTGGTAATTACCCTCACACAGTGTTGTTACAGCTGGGGCAAGAAACAGGAAATCAACCAAAGAATTATCCAGACAGGTTGGCAAAAGAAGAACATTCAGAGGGCAGAGCAGATTCTTGGGAAAATAAAACACATTTCAATGACGGAGTGGAAAAAAAAAAGAAAAAGACTAGGACGGCAATATATTTTCGATTATATCAGATGTTCTATTAAGTAATGTAATCCCATAAGTGTGAATTAAAGCAATGATTTCAATTCAACATTCTCCTGAAATTACCAAACCACTCAAGCACTAGATGTCATCAGTGTCCCTCACTGGAATGAGCACCTTGTTATGCAAATCTGTGCAAGGAAGCTTATACCTCACTCCTTCCAAGTGAGGGGCTCAGCTACTGGCAATATTCCACTCATTAGAAACCCTTTTGTAATCCCAGGCATTTGTGACATAGAGTTCAAATGAGTCCTTGTCTTTTTTCATGAAAATAATTCATAACCGCTGATATGAAAACTGATTTTTTGTACATAATTTTAAAAATCAAGTTTGATTCTCAGTACAAGCTTATGCCTTCTGAGGTATTGTTATGAATAAAATGACATGTAAAAAATCAAAAATGCTGTTTAATCAATGCTTGACACAAGGGGCAATGCGGTTGGAGACAGAAATAACAGTCTGATATCATTCCTGACTTATTTAAAAGATAAAGCTCCTGGTCGCTTCTGTCAAAGCAGAAGGAGCAGAAAGAAGCCCTTTCCATCATATCCTTAATACACTTGTGTATGTGTCATGCCTTTTGTAGTACAAAAGAAAATAGAAACTCTGAGTTACTGCCACCAACATTTTCTATGATGAATGCCTAAATGTAGACATCTATATTCCATTTGAGATATAGTGGTAAGTAGTACACTTCTACACTCACAGATCTAAGTATTCAAAGTTCAACATTTAGGCTTAAAAAAGGCTACCCTTTCTCTGAAATGATATAGAATGAATGTCTCAACAGTTTTAATAATATAAAGTAATAATATTTATATATACTCAGTACTACTGCCACACAAGATGGATTTTCCCTGAAGAAATGATTCTCACATCCTGTAAAATACCAGTTTTAACTTAATTCCAATCAATTTTAGTTCACTTAGACAGCAGGAATATGCTATTCTTGTCAGACAATTCATATGAGTGAAGGAACGAAAAATGAGATTTTAAGTGAATAATAAGGGGCAAAACAGGGAGCAAATTATCCAGCCTTTCTTTTTTAATGGATTTGAGTTGTTTTTTGTTTTAAAACTACTTCTTAGCCAAGGTTTGCCATTTCATGACCTTGTTAAATACTAAAAATAGAGCAGCCTGGTGTCAACATATTTTTTGAAATGTTTGTTACAAAAATAATAATATCACTAAGTATTATAGTAACAAGAAGGTGCATAGCCAGTCTCCTTATTTTTAACTCTGTTCTAGCCCAAGGATGCTCTGAAGGCACTTGCACTGTGTGGATGATGCTGAAACTGGAGGCAACATCACAAACCCTTCTTTCCCTGCAGGGACCCCATGAACCCCCACCTTCTCTTCACAAATGACACTTTCACCAATACACAAAGACCCAGTGAAACCCCTACCTGGGATGAAACAGTCATGTCAGGGAAATATTTGTTGTGTTTTCAAATTCTGTAATACAAATTGACAACTAAAAATAAGGACAGACCACCATTAAGGGATCAGACAGCACGGCGCTCAAATCAGAGTTCATCCCAAAGCCTGCTTATTGCACTGAGGGTAGAAGAAAGATGGTTATTATAATCTGAAATTTTTCCTGGTCCCTTTTGTTTCTATAAAACCAATACACATTGTCTTTACACACAGACTGCTAGAAAAGTCATCGGCTTTCCTCTCCTAACCCTCCTCTTATCAACAAAGAACAGTCGTCCTCTATTTGCTATAGGCATGATTTAGGAAACCTTTTGTTTTCATATATCTTTGTTTTGACAAGTCAAAACTGACAGCACAAAAGTCATTATTTGCTTCCTAAATCAATTGACCTGGATCTTCTCATAAAGAAGCAATGATGCAGCTGGTGGCATAGGCTGGATAGAGACCTCCCTGAACATTGGCTTCAGAGCACCGTTCTTGAGGTCCTAATTCTGAAACTGCCACACAGAAGAAAAGTATACAAACTCCATTTGTGTAACAACACATTCAGTGCAGAAAAAAAAACCCCAGCAAACAAGCAGTCAACCCCCTCAAACTAGAGCTCCAAGTTATTTTCTTATTCGCAATACTAAAAGAAAAAAGATTGATAAATACATTGAAGAAGAATTGAAGACATTCCACTGGAGAACTGTGAAGGGAACCTTGAGAGTGTTTTGGTTTATGATGTATTCTCAGCATGTTGTTTCTCATGTCAAGGATTGAAGGTTGCAGGGCAGTTGTTTATAAAGCTTCTAAGCCTTTGCTTTGATGGATGTAAGAGTTTAAGAAAGCAACATGCTTTAATTCCATTAATGTGGAGTTTTAATTCAGCTCAGTGAAGTGAAACCAGCTTTTCCTGATGCTGCCGACAGCTAAACTTCTAACTTAAATGAGTTTTTGCTCTCCTGTGGGATTAATTAGAAGACCAGAGAGTGATTTTTGGTATTAATTTTATCTCAGCTACAAACAGCTTGATAATATCCAGTACTGACAGTTACTGACCCATATTAGAAGTGTCAAACTAACCAGACAGTTTCCCATCAGAGGTAAATGGAAATCTTCAGACAACATAGGCAGGGCATTCAACCCTGCTACTTTCAGATCACCCTTGGGCAGCAAAGCCAAACATGAGATGTAGCACTGTTTTCATGCACAGGCACATGCAGCGAGGATTTTTGGAGTGACTTAGCAACCATAACTCATTTTTAGAAGAGGCATCTGTACATACATTCTACAAATAATATTGCTGGGCTAAATTCCTACCCAGTGGAAAAACAGAAAAGCAACAAAATGAAGGATCAGGCTGTCACTCTGCCTACAAACATGTAGAATAAGGACCACGACACATCTCTGTTCAGGTTGCCTGGAGTAATTTCCCTTGTGCAAGTCAAAAAGGTTGCAGTCCTCTCCCTCCTCTCCTTCCTTCTTTCCTTCCTTCCTTCCTGCCCCAAACAGTACCCGCAAAGAAGTGGTTAGCCACTTTCCAAAGCCCTAAATTAGCATCACATAGCAGTAAGGAAGAAGGCAAGGTGAAACTGTGACTCAGAGGAATGCTTCAGCTTCAGGAATAAAGCTAATTATCCACCTTTGTTAGCAGAGCACCTAAGTCAGCACCTATCTTCAAAGTGGTGAAACATCCACTGACTTCAAATCTGCTTCCTTACAGCTCAGGTAATTGCAGGAGATAATGATAACTTTAAAATATATGAAGTATGCTTAGCTGAGAAGGAATTGTTATTTTAGTATAAAATACAATACTTAAAACAGCTGAAGAAGTTTGGAATGATGTAGGGGGAACTCAAAATAATTAGGAATGCTGTTTAAAGTACAGTGGAAAGGATATAGGGTTGCTGAAGTTTCACATGTGGTCTAGTGTTCCCATGTAGGGTAAATACAGACTTAGTACTGTGAAGAGCACAGCATTGAACAAGCTAGGCACACTGAGAGAAAACCATAAGAAAAAAATACTGTGACAGATCAACACAAAATTAAGTGGAACAAATTTTAGGAAACATGAGACCTGTTTTAATGATTCAAACATGGTATCTTGCTCTTTTGGGAGGTAATTCTGCTCTAGATGTCACTGTTAAGTAACGATTTGTGTTATAACATACATTTTTTAAATTTGCTTAAATTCCTCCCTTTCATCCCATCCTTCTTCTAATTCATTATGTTCCCAGTTTATAACTTCTCCTCATACTTTGGACAAACTTGGGTTGTTAGAACTTGGACACCTAAATCTCCATGGCATTCCAATACATTATAATTTTTAAAACATTTTAAACATTAAAAAATATTTAAAACATTAAAAAAAAATAATCAATACTTCCTACTAGCCTCTCTGTTTTTATTCTTATTAGTGTAACGAAGATGAGGAATTATAAAGTTCCATCTGGGAGTTTAAATACTCCCTGATGAAGTTAATTTGACAATTATACCAGCCAAGAATTGAAGTTTCCATGCCAAAATATTTGCAACAAGTGAAAAACCTATGTAGGTGTGTAGAAAAAAGAAAGGGGGAATGGAAAGAAAATCTCACTTTCTCAGTTGCTTAAGCAGTATCAGTCAGAAACGGTACATGAACATAACAACTGAGTTTGGGTCTAATTATAGTTGTGGAAGAAGATGCAGTGCTACTTTTATGAATTTAAATCGGGAGAGCTTGTTTAGGAATGACAGAAAACCTCCTGACGCACTCTGCGTGGCCTCCCAATTACCCACATCTCCTGGCACCCTGGTACCAGTGCCTGATGCAATGCTGAGTTTTCAGTTCCTCGTGGAGAGAGCGGCTGTCACCCTCCTCCCTCCTCTTTGACATGATGCTTTTGTAATTCAGCATCACCAAGGGTTTTTCGCATGCTGCTACACTCGAGTGCCATACCTCATTTACTGTTTGCTATCACTCCTAATTCTCTTCCGACATTACTGCTTTCCAAGCATTACCATCCCAATGAATCGCGCAGGGCGTAAGAGAATCGGAGAGGGTTTGAATTCCATGTGACAGAACAACAAGCATTCTTGCTGGGTAAAAAGAAATCAGCTTCACCAAAGGAAAACACATGCTATCATATAGAAATATGTCTTCATCAGTTAGGTCTTCTGAAATGCAACAGAAACAAGCACGTACTTTAGAAAAAATACTTCTATTAAGGGTGTCTGGAGACACTAAATAATCAGAACATGTTGAAACAAATCAGAGTACCAAAGCTTGTGGCATTTTATGGCTGGAGTAATTCCGCTTCTCACTCATTTTATGTATATGTATTGTCATATTTCTTATTATGCTACTCTGATTTGATTGGCAATCAATCAAATTAATTTCCCTGCATCAAATCTGTTTTGTCCGTGATGGTAATTACTGACTGATCTCTCTGTCCTTACCTCAACCCATAGGCCTTTCATTATATTTCCTCTCCCCCGTCCAGCTGAGGAGGGGGGTGATAGAGCAGCTTTGGTGGGTACCTGGTGTTCGACCAGGGTCAATCCACCACAGTCCTTATTTGCCATCCTTGATTTCAAATCTTTCCCATTAAAAATGGAAAGCAATAATATGTATAGTCTTTCTTTGGATATTGATGCAAGCGATAAGAGTAGGAAACATATAGATTCAAGTAGAATCTTAGATGCCCTGATTTTCAACCACTCCACTGGCCCACTTGCCTTCCCATCGCACACAGCGGGTGTAACTGCATTTACCCCCAGCACCAAGAGGTGCCAATAATGGCCAGGGGCCACCACAGCTGAGCCTCTGCTGCAGGGCACTCATGGAGTTGGGTGCCCAGGGAGTACGTAGCACAATTTCCATCAGTAACTGTTCTGCAGCTGCAACCCACAGCACTCACTACTCTCCCATAACACCACTTTTGATGTATTTCTAGAGCTGTGCATTGCTGCCGTAATGAAACCTATTTATTGAACACAAAGCTTATTAGGTTTCTGTGCAAGTAACAACCAAGTATCTGCACCAAAATCCTTTTCCAGTTTAAGCAAGTGTCAAAAGTCATCAGCAAGGACTTGAATAATAGGTCTACTTTGAATGGCAAAACTTTGATAAAAATCAAGGAATATCTCAGAAGTTTTAGGGAAACTCATATAGGCACAATGGGAAGAATCATGTAAGATTTACAGTCCAAAATCACCAAATTGCACATCATATGTGTATTTACCAGTTACCTTGTTGGGGAAAACAAAAACAACAAAAAAAATGAATAGAGAAGTTTTCTAGTAAGAAAACTGCTCCTGTTTGAAGAGAAAGATCCTCTAATTTGTAGTCTGAATGCAGCATAAATTATGAAATACTTTAAACTAGTAAATTGTTCATAATGATGCTAAGAGCCAATAAGAACTTGAATTTCAAAAAGTGTTAAGACTAGAGTTTTTAGATGAACTCATTTCTTATTGTCAATAGAGCTGAATGAAGATGTTTATTTTTGTCCAAATTCAGTTTCCTAGGGCATGTATTCTTAATAGGAGGATAAGGAAACAATTGGTAAAGAAGACACTAGAAAAATCTGGAAAGACCTCACATTTTCATGTACTCTTCCACCACAGTACGTAGAAGTTCATTTAAAGTTATGAATACCACTTATAAGACTGATGAGAGTTCCCTTAAGGAAAGAGAGGCCTAATTCCAATTCAGAATCCAAAAAAAAAGGAAGCATAGTGTGATTTTAACACAGAACTCTGTCAGGGCAATCTTGACATTAACAAAATGGACAGAGATTATGTCTTAATGGTTACACCAATCTCGCAATACTGCATTTAGTGCCTAGAACAGCTTAGCTTTGCTTTCTCTTCTCAAAGGAAGATTGACTTTGTACTGAAGATGATACTTCAAAAATAATTCATAGTACTTTTGTACTACATCTCCTTTTTTTAAAGAGTAGGGAAATCATAGAACTCAAATAACTGCAAGCCATTAAACTAATTTGCAAAGTTTCTATCCATCTCAATTCAAAGAACAAGCAGCACATAAAGTTCTTTTCATGCTACAGTCATTGCACAGAATTTTACTCATTCAAGATAAAGCATATGGCTAATAACAATTAATAAAAGTGATTTAAAACAGTAATGAATAACTGTCTGACGCTAAGCCATACCATGCCATTAACAAACATTTCTATATCCTGTGGGATTCTGTATCATTATATTTTCACAGTAAAAACATTCCTACAGAATTTTAAGTTTTAATATTGTTTCTGCATAAGACCAAGTTAATTTCTTCTGTACTTATTAACTCTCATGTGTACATTGCAATGAATTACACCATCAAGGTGAAACAGCCAGAAAAGGAGTGTATTCAGCTTCCATCGAAGTGGTTCATTAAAACAAAAAGTATGATCACAACAGAAAGAATATTAATTTATGATTAAGATCGAAAATCTATCAGAACAGCACACTTTATATTGCAGTTACTCCTGATACAATGTTTACTGCACCTGTGTGATACCTTCTGATAATGTTATCCCTCCTGTTTGGATATACATTATCTCTGTGCAAGCCAGGAATATGAGTTGAATGTCTGCCATCTTTAACAGATCAGAGGTGAGAATGTAATCCTACGTAAGCTGCTAATTAGTCTCACTTTCTTTGTTATTCAAATCAGCCCAGCATGCATGTGTGCATGTGCAGCTATACCGAGCACAAAAACAAAAAACTGGAAAAATACTCACAGAGAAAAGCAAAAGTTGAAATAATGTAATGCACATAAAGAAAGGACATCCCAACAGAATACACACAAACAGCAGTGAATGGGAATTTAAAAAATGCAGAAGGATAAATAATGCATTGTCAAAATGAAAGATGAATAGTGAAGAAATTAAACAGTTTAAATTCTTCTGTTTCTAATCTAATCTATACAAACCATGGTTCTCAGATCTTTTTAATTTGATAGAAGTTGGAGTTACTCAGCATTTCATGGGAAGCATGAAGCCTTTTACACTATGAGGTCTAAGAATTAAGTATACACTAGAACTATTGTTTAAGAAAAATCTATTAATTTTTCCCATTCTGGGGTTTCTCACATTGGGAGTGCTAGGCATAAGCATCTCCCATAAGAGATCACTGTAATATTGTCCAAGCACATTAGTAATTAATTTTGCCTGTCTTTGATTATAGGCCATGGATTGGATTAGATGAATGACAGGGTAGATAAATTATTTATGGGTTCCATTAGGCTGATCCTTATATCCCTAAACTGACATATAAATTACCATTTATTTAAAGAATAAGCTTGTTAAATTCAATCTCTGAAGAGAAATGTAGCTATCTAGGAAAGAATTGTGAAAGGAATTTATAAATAATTTTACTCTGTCTGTGATAGTCATTAATGTGAATTGTTTAGTTACAAATTTAATAGATAAACATTTCCAGTAAAACATTGGAAACTAGTTTTAGAAGATTTGCAAAATTATCAAGCATGCATACATGACTGAGCTGATAAACAGTCAGTCTGTGGTCCTTCTGGCAACTGATTTAATGTCATTAAGATATTTAATAGTATAAGTCCTGGACAACAGCCTGAGTTTCCTTCGCTAAACTTTTCAAATGTTTCTTTTAGGTTAGGGATCATTTCTTATAATTACAGTCTTCTCATCAGTCAGCCAGCAAACCCAAGGCTCTTGGCTTATTTCAAGGTTACTTTAGTGTGAAGGGTGAAGATGTCATGTTTCTTATACTTTCAGCTTTCATTTGTTATCTAGAACTAAATCTCTCTCTGCTGCTTCCAACTAATCATTTCCCTCTGCAAGTACCTTTGTACTTTGGTTCCCAAATGCTTTGGCCAGAACCAATTGCACTGGGTACTCTGAGAGAAAAACCACTGCTGTTTCAGAGAAGACATGAATAACAGACAGACAGGGAAGCACATGGAACTGTGAATCATTCAATAAAGATGGTCACAGTTGGACTGACACCAGCAGCTCGTCCAGTCTTAACTAGGACTAAAAACAGAATTCCATTGCCATTTAGCACTATAAAAAGAAATAGCCACACAAGGAAGCTATTTTTGGAGACGGGCACCTTGTGTCCATATTTATCCTGTGCATGTGAACTGAGCTAGCATTGCAGCTTTTGCTTTCAGTTCTCCATACGTTATTTTTGAGGACAGAGCAGTTCTGCTGAAAACCTATGAATACCCTGCAATCAATGAAACACTTCACATATGAAATATGGATTACTCAGATGATACAAAAAAACTGATGGAGGATAAGCCCATGCATTGGCTGGTCATCCACATTTTCAAATCTTGCATTTGCAAGATTGGCAGGAATTTCCATGGCAATAGGCTCTTGTGTTTAGAATTCCTTTGATACACAATTTGATTCCAAGTTATGCATCTCTTCCAACTTAACAGGGATGTCTGCTATTATAGAAAATATCTGTTTATATAATCATATATTTAACCGGTGGAATTATCCAAAT
>JAOXJM010000001.1:207736875-207751536 GCA_026413425.1 Tringa solitaria | reverse complement strand
TACAATTGATGATGATCTAGTTTACACAGCTCAGTCCACTTTGTAACACCTTCCACAACAGTGTCCTCAAATAGGCTCGCAGTATCCTTGGCCCAGCACAGTCTCAGCAAAGTGCCACCTCCTGATTTCTACATCACAAGCATATTTTTAGACATATCATGTTCAAAGTCAGACCTTACTTGACTTGGCAAAACTAACAGAAATGGACGTATTTGCAAGCATCTACCTATAGACGTTATGTCAACAATAATAATAAATACTGATAATTAAATACAAAATTATCTGGGGGCCTGAGTCAGCACTGCATTACTCCAGTGGTATAACCGTAGCATAAAACAAGACCAGCACGAGGCTGAGGGAAGGTTCATTATTACTGTTATAATTCTCTCGCATTTCCATGACAAATTACACTGCTATAATTAGAGGTCCCACCTGCTTCCCATGATGCCTCCTATCACTCCACTTGGTACTAATGATGACTCTTTTTTATGCAGTGCAGAAAATCATGCGTATCTGCACCTGTTGGAAATACCTTTCAACTCCAATGGCTGCTCATGGCGCCTGTGGATGCGTGTCATGTATTTCACAATTGGACAAAATTGAAGGAAAGCCTTAATTTGCCAAGGTCATAGAAGCTGTCAGTGATACAGGCAAATGTCTCGGTTCCCAGCTCTTTGCTCTCACCAGTAAGCTTTCTTGCTCTTTTGTGTGCAGCTACAACCATGGAAATTATTCTTTCCCCAACAGGTACAGCATAGGTAGCCACGGGGTGGCTTTATTTACCCTCTCTCCACAGTAATATTTCATTTCTAAGCTCAAAGAAGTCTCTCTTGGGGTAAAAAGAGTAATTTGTTCTCCAGTTTAAATCTATTCTGGGTTTTTCTGATGAGCCCAGAGTCTAGCAATTACCGTGACAGATGGAGTGATGATTTTTATGATGTGGAAACTTGTCCACAGGAATGAAACTGAAATCTCCAAGCCCATTTCTCATATCGGCCTTCAGACAGTTGTCAGGTAATAATTGTCATTAACTTCAGTCACTGTGAACAAGATTTGAATTAGTGAATGGCTCCATTAGCTTGTTACTGCAGCACTCCTATGCAGAGTGACACTTTCTGTCAAGTTTTTTGATATTTATTCTGAATATACTTGTGTCAGATATGGAACCAATACTAAAAATGTGGATTTAAATTTCTCCCAACACTCAGGAGCATTTGAACACTGCGTCTGGAGTTTTAGTGCTCTATCCTTTTGGAAGAACTGTTTCAAGGGGATTTTCAGCGACCAGAACAAGATGTTTGAGAGGGTGCTTACATATACTAAAAATAAGCAATAGCATGTCTCGCAGAGATAACCACTTCAGACAACAAAGTTAGTGTGTGGAATTAGATATGAAGTGACTGGATTTTCAGAGATAATCTGAAGCATCCTGCCTTGTATGGAACCAGTAGCTGCTGTAGCCAGCATTAGGTGGTGAATGGCATCCTCTGAAGTGGGCATCAGGCAAACCTTTTGCTTTTGGGGGTCGTGGTCCACCTTTTCCTCCCCACACTGGATGACTGATTGCCCTGGACAAAATCTTCAGGCAGGAGCCAGTCAAAAGTGGCCTGATACGTTTCTAGTCTCCTGGTTCTGGTCTTCACCATTAATGCAAAAAAGACAGAGGAACAGACATTTGATATTTCAGGAGCATTTCCTGCCACTTACTTAGAGACTGGATTTCAGAGCTTGCTTATAGGCGTGAAAAAGAAGGAGATATCTTTCCTTTGTTCCCAAATGTCTCTCTGCAGCTCTGTTTGTAATCTTAACAGCAGGAAAATTTTAATACTAGTGATTTACAGATGTTCTCCTACTGAGAACTGCTATTTTTTTCTCCTCTAAAGACATAGTAAAGAAAATACTGCTACTTAACCGAGTTAATATTTCTGTCCATTTTACAAGCTAAGAATATACAGTTTAATTTCCGTGCTTGCAGAATATGAACAAAAAAGGATGTCTAGCATAAGAAAGCACAGTACCTCTGAAAATCAAACCATGTATTCCAAAAATATGAAACATTTCCCAAATGATGGAACAGAACAAGCACCTTTATTTTTCTTGGTTTTAAATTTTACTCTATTCTGTTTAATGAGATTAGTTATCCTTCTCAATATAACTGAGTAAGAAGATTATTGTCCTGATAGATAAAGCAAAGCAAATAGAATTAAGTGATTTGCTCAACTGAAGAGAATTAGTCAGCAGCACAACTGGAAATAAAGCCCAGCAGCTCTAACCTGAAGCATTCCATCTTAACCTTCTGTAACTTCACATAATTAAACACTTGAACTGTAGAGATTTTATGCCTTTGCAGGTTAAGATTCTCCTGCAATTATCTCTCTGAGTTTTTAAAAAGTGCATCTTCCTAATAATTTTAATTAATAATGCCCAAAATAGAAGACTCCTCATTAAAAAAAAAGGAAAGAGCATAAAAGAGTCTAGGAATGTTTGTGCTTATTAGGATCAGAGATTCATCCACGCAAAATAACATGAAAGCTGAGGCTGATAGGCAGCATAATTTTTCTTTCATTAACTATAACAGTTATATGACTGCAGCATTTACTTGAAGAGAACACTTGAGTCAGGATTTAAAAGAAATTATAGGAAATTCTTCCAGTTAAGACTTTTTAATTTCTTAATTGAAAATGATAAGGAAAATCCACAATTAAATCGTATCATGTCCAAAAGATCCTAAATAATTCAAAGGCCTCAGAAGCAGGGACAATCTACTCTGAGACATTGCATTCGAGTTGTAGACAGTTCATCAAAACAGTTTATGCTGATTTTGTTTTGCCTTATAATATATAACTATAAAATGTTGCTGCTCTCAGAAGCAGCCCAACCCAGTCAAGCATAATGAGTAGTTAGTTATATGCACCTGGGCTGCATCATGTCAACCACTGCAATGTGTGTCCCTGTGTGTGTGTATGTCAAGATCTCCAAGCTTATTTTCAGAAAGATCTGGGTGCCCTAGTTCAAGAAGTATCTGAATTTCTAAAGCTGTTTTTTAGGGAGTGGCGGCCATAGCACTTACATACCTAATTCTCACTGAAATCACCTATAACAAGATGCTTCAGTTCCCATCGGTGTGAACATCGGTACCTAAGCCAGCCTCTGTGATCACCAGTTTCATCTCTTAAATTGCTTAGAGGTTGTTATTTGCTCTATATCTCAGAATGACTAAATTTGTGTGTAGATGTGCCTTAAAGTCACTTCTCAAAACAAAAAGTCACCATGGTCACTTTTTTAAAAAGCCACCTTATGGTTTTAGGGAGCTAATTTATCAAGAGTTATTTTAAATGGGTATTCTTTATTTTCTAAAGGTGTTTTTTTCTTTCTGGCTGTAGGATTAATTTGTTTCCACTGATCTTGAATAAGTTGAACCTCAGCATTGGCTATTTTGCTATTCAAAAATCTGCAGACAGAATTCTGCACTTATTCCCCTTCACTGCCTTTAAGCAGTGCTATTTAGTAGTGCTGGTTCATCATATATAAACTTGCTTGTGGTTGGACTCTGTAAAATGCAGACCAGTCCAGAATTTGAGTCCAAGGTGTTAGGAAAAAATACAAATCTGCTCCAATTCTGATTTAAAATATTTAAGTATTTAAACCCATTTGCCCAAAACAAGCTGATTTCCAATTTTGTAATTATTATTAGAAATTTTCACAAAAAATAAGTTAATGAATATAACTAAACAGAAAAGAATAATTTTAAATTCAAGAAAGGTGGTTGTGTTTATGTGTGGCAAGTTGAAGACTTAATTTCATAATATCACTGCTTTTTACTGCTTGTTTGATAGGTCCCATTTTCAGGTTGCCAGGCATTTCAAAATACGGCTAGATGTGTTTGGGGAGATATGATTCCTATATTAAACACAAGGGATTGAAAAGGGGATGATGAGTACTCCTGTACGATGTGAATTTCAATAAAGATGACAAGAGCCTTCCTGGAAGGCAGCCACACACAAGTACAGTTCTATGCATCACTTTGACAATAAGCTTGTTCCCAGGAGGTTATTGTGCAGAAAAAGGCTGCACGGATATTAACGAATGAGAAAGGACATTACAGGAATGAACACTAGAGAGACCCACCATTCACACCTTTATCAAGTGCAGTGACCTTAGCTTCCTTCTAGGAGCAGTGACAAGCCACCGGCACCTTCTCAGCTGTCCCTTCCTGGCCTGTGGAGGATGCCAGGGATCCCGAACATTAAGCAAGGGGACCCCGAGCAGAAGTGCTTAGCATCGCAGACACACACTAGTCCGACTGCAGAGACTAAGGGATGTAGTGACCCTCACGTGCATCCACAGAGGCTCTGGGAATTCAGCCACACTTTGGAAGCAGCCTCACGCATCAGTCATTAAGATTCTGGACATTACAGGCTCCTTACCCATATGTCGTGCATACATTTCAGCACAATTTATCTGTGTAGCTCTTTAGAATTATACAATGCTTAATTACTCTTGAATACCTATGCAAATGGCATGCTGTTTTCTGCAAAAGACTTTGGTCTAGAGCCCTGTGCCAATATTATCTTCTGTCCCTAATACCCATCAGTGAGAATGTAGCAGTGGGCCCAAAAACTGATGTCATTAATCTCACTCGTGAAATACCTTAAAATCATTTCTATGTTATTACATAATAACACAAATTGCCTTTAGTAATAGGACGTTATTGTCTCAGACAGAATTAGTTTGCAAAGAAGCTCTATGAGGCCAGTGTTAAACCTCTTTTAAAGACTGGGAAACAAAGCACAAAATCATTAACTGCCTTGTATAAGACTGCAGAACACAGTTACAGCCAGAACTGGGGCTGGCTTCAAGAAACTAATCTAGATTTAAGAAGCAAGCCAAATACTTTCAATCCAGGCACCCAAGCACCATAAGGAGGATCTGCAAGTTTACAGAAGCTAGACTAAACATGAACAAAATTTTCAGTTATTTTTATTTTCTTGCGAGGAAGCATGTTCCCAAGCTTTTCTTCCATGACTACAAAGTCTGAAACCCTGCTATATTTGCTTTATTTGCTATATTGTTCTCTTCCCCTACACAGATTCAAAAATATTGATGCAATCCCCTGAGCAAATACCTATGGGAAAAAATAAAAGTCACACAAACCAACAATATCAGGGCTGCCCTTTGGCAAAAACCATGCTGGTAACTAGAGTGCCAAAAAGATTTCACTAAAGACATGGACGTTCTGGGCAAAACTGAAGCATTTTTTAAGTGTGTTTATGTAGAGGTGAATGTAATGAAGTTTTCAGTGCAAAGCCTGAGAGCACAACCTTTTGTGTTACAGAATGCAGAAACAAAGTCTTGCGTTTGTAGAAGTTGTTACATCTATGAGCTGTGATTTCCTTTCACTGCCAATAACCACCTAATTATACACGTAACTGTCAATAACCACAGAGGCCAGAACATGAATACTCTGCATCTGTTCCCACACGGTGCTCTCGAAGGAAAACTTATAACTCCAAAATTCTATCTCTGCTCCTTCCTTCAATGGGACAGAGTTTCAGCTGTTGCTCATCAACATAGCCCTGTTAGTATCAATTCACATGAACTGATAATTCAATCAAAACCCAAATTATTTTTACCCTAAAATGGGAGTATATTGTTCTAGACCTCCAAATCTCTCAGGAGCTAAGACAGGCCACCATAAAAACAAGGGTTATAAACTTGAATTTATTATAGACAAATAAGGCTTTGGCCTATGAATTCTCTTTGCCTATTAAGTTAATGAGCCTTGACAAAACAATCATCTGAGGAGTAGCTGACAAATTATCTGGAGCAGCAATTTGAAAGGTGTTGGCTGGCTTACAAGCATTGCAATTGGGAGAACGTGGCATCATGTTCCTCTTCCTCTGGAAGAGTTATTTGTCAAACCAAATTTCTTGCAGTTCAGCTGCAGTTTCTCAATATTGGAGAAACGACAATGACTGCAGATACCAAAACAAGCAAATAGTCCCTGTCCCTTCCTCCCCAAACCCGAGGCTAACAATTTCTGATGAAAAACTCTTTCTAGGAAGCCTGCAGGAAGACAGGGAGATATCTTTTTATATTTGACTGGAGACCATGGAAGTGTGTAATGTGGAGGAATAGGGCTCTGAAGAATTCAGGTGAGTAGAGGGAGACCTTTCAGAACACCTGGTCAATATTTGGAAGATTTTTTTGTAGTACTATTGCCAATAAAGGTGGCAGTATCACAGCTATGGATTTCAAACAAGGTCTTTTTATGGATTAATTCTTCGAAATATTCAACACAATACAGCCCTGAGACATATCACCTTTGTGAAATTTACGGCTACAAACAATGACCACTTCTGCAAAAATAGACACTTGGATTAGGGTTAAAACAGGATTAATACTTTCCTAAAATCTGTTCTCCAACTGTGAATACTGAGCCAGTTTGGAAATTAGATCATGGTATATGTTGTAAAGCTGTCACTTTCCTCACCAAAGGCATTTGGTGAAATATTATTTCAAATATCTTCCTCCACGGTCAACTATTAAAAAGAGTCCTGTGGAAAAGATGACAATATTTGAGAACATCAAAAACTGTCATATTTTCCATCTGAATGTTATTTCACAGTGGGAAGGAGGTATAATTTATAGCAATCAGTTGCCTCTACCACAGCATGTAGCAGAGCATAGTGCAGAACATTTAACCATGAGTTGTGTCTTTTCTCATCTTTTATGTTCTTTTTGCAGTTTCTGTTGGACTGCTGAAATAAACAAACTGATTAAATATACAGGGACTAGAGCGTAATTTTACATCAAAGTAGAATGAAGAGAAAAGAAACCTTGTTCTTAAAGAGAATCACTGACACTCAATAGAACAAAACCCAGCTTTTTAAGTCCTGATGTCAGGTCATCAAACATCTGATGACCAGGTATTCAATCAATCATACAATAAAGCAAAAGGATGTAGAGAATGGCACCTTCATGCGGCCAAATGGCTATGAAGCTCTCCAGGGCTTCACTGATTATTGACATCTGAGTATCTGGTCTGCAGGAAGTAGCCTTAACAGGTTCACCCTTTCGCCCCAACCTATCTCCCTAGTCCTGACACTTGTGTCTGTTGATATCAACCATTTAGCAATTAATTGTATCTCTCTGTGGTTAGCAAGCACAGGTGTAATTAGTGAGGTCTAGTCCTCGGTACTCCCACTACATAATTCCATGGCCCCAAAATCCCCTAGAACCCACTTTTTCAACTTTCTAGTTCAAGTTGGTCCCTTCCTTTCTAAAAGGACCATCGAAACAGTAAAATTCTTTTTATAATGATCTCTTCCGTTGCCTGGCTCTAAACACACAGAAGTACGGAGATGCTTACAGATAAATAACTCATATGTACACTGTACCTAAAGACCTGAAGTTATTTTACTGCTTTTTGGCTAGTTATTTGCATTAAGATAATATTTGCAGAGAAATTAAAATATCACAGATAGATCTATTAATGCCTGGCACCCTTCTGGAGTTATTTTTACCTTTATAAACATTGCCCTAATCATCGTTTTTCACCCAAACTTGCGCTGACCTGAACAGCTTGACTAATGTCCAGTGATTGAGCATGTTGTTACAAATTCTAGAAGCTACACAATTTTAATTCTAATAAACTGACAGCTTCTGCATGGTCTTACCACATCTGCTGCATTCTTCACTAGTATTTGTCTTATTGCTTTTTTAATTTAGTTTTCTATTTCACAGCACTCCAAAGCCTTTCACAGCTGTTTTACTAATCCCTGGGGTTTCTTTCCTGTTATTGTATCTTACATTAATTTACCATTTTACTTTCCACTTACACACTTCTGCTCTTCTCTTTCCACATTACTCTTTTCTTTGAAAAGTGTTTTCTGTAGAAAATTACTACGATCAGAGCTCCAAATACAATTATTTTTCTTCTACTCCAGAATATAAAAGATAATATTTTTTTTCCTGACAAAGGAAGCACTCAACATTTTCCTGAAAACTTGTGCCTAACTCTATCTCCCAAGTCTTATTTGCAAATAGTGTAGACTGTCCTACAGAAGAATAGCTGAGTTATACTAGCATACAGTTTGAGGTAGTATATTTCTCTTTCTGAAATATTTCTTTATTAAACATTTCAGGAGGCAGTCACTGACAGTATTTTATAGAAATGTACTTCTGAATTGAAGAATTCCATTACTTCAATTATGGAAATGTTCATCATTTTAGATTTTACTAACTCCTTTCTGAGCACAGCTGGCCTCGGGAATGCTAAATTTTAGATGTATTCTCAACCACGGCTTGGTGAGGGAGGTGATTATTTTTTGCTCAATTTCTTCTGAATGGCTTAGGGAGCCACCCTATGAACCCAGAGGTGCTCAGTGAACAACCTATGTACGACACAGAAATAAAATGACTGAATCAAACCAAATTACTACAGCTTTCAGTGAAGTCTGAGTCACTTTTCTTACTCACAGAGAAACAAATACTGAAATCAGTTGTAAAATGTGACATGTATTGTGTAATCTATTTCAGAGCACCATTCCAATGGAGCAAAACATTGCCTGTGTTCATCACTGGATTTTGGATGACCAAAATTATATACCGAGGTAGCATATATCTTCCAGTGGTGTGGATGTGAAAGCATGGTTTAAAAACAAGCACAAGCTGTAGAAAAAGAAGATCTATGGTGAAGATGCAAACTATGAGCTAAATCCAGTGATGGTCATGCACTCTAACAAAGGAGGTGAGGAAGAAGCGCATGCAGTACCTGGTGATCTCAGAGTCAGGGAGCAGGCCTACGTGGTAGTGGGGATAGGGAGCTGTAAGAAGGAAGCTTTTGTCACACTCGACAGGGGAATAGTGCCTAGGAGAAGGTGGTTTATCACACAGTTTGTTCACAGTGCTGTAAACAGGTTCAGGAGGCCTGGTGATACAGAGACAAGAGTAAAAGATCAGGTGCGTATTAGTGGCTGAGAATACAGAGAAAACACAGCAATCATTTTAAAGCATGCATAGCAAATCTCTCAAGACCTTTCCTGTAGGGCTTTTCTGACAAGTAAAGTGTGCTGTTAAAGGAAACATTAGAATTTCATAACACAGTATTACGGCATACAAGCAACTGCATATAAAGGTACACCCAATATAAGTGGGCCATAAAACTGGCTTATGGGAAGTGTGGTACTGAGAGGGAATATCTAATCTCTGAAGTTCAGTGATGAATTTTCCCACATACTCCTGCTGTCTTTGTTTTTAATCTAACAACATCACTTCTGCACAGCTTTCTGTGATCTTAATTTGGAGCACTGCATAGAAGAAAATATGATGGTTATTACCTGAAAAGAGATATTTTTTACCCATTAATTTAAGATACAGATGAAGTATATATTATGCGTTACTACAACATACTCCTGCCCAGATGAGCTTTGCAAGTAGAACTGTGGTCAAAGTGAGTCATATTCTGTAATAACACTGATGGTAACAAACTGTGTAAGAAATTAATCTCATTGGCAGGCAATTCGTTTCATTACAAGAGTTCTTTGCTCTCTTCTCAGATTCAACCTTCAAAATCTGATTATGCAGACCCCATCTCAAACACTTAACCTCGTTGACAAGGCTACTGCAATCGTGCTTGAACTGCTGCTCCAAATATCAGGCAGCAGCCTATGAAGCTAGATATGAAGAATAAGAACCTAAACGTGACAATGACAGGTCACTTCTCATTTCTTTCCTGCTGCCGAGAGGCCAACCCCTTGGGAGAGGCAATACTCACCATGAACCTCCCAGGTAGTTGCTGGGGAAAGAGGAGGAGGAGATGAAACCTTTAGTACCAACCATCCAGGGATCCACAGGAGACAACCAGCAAACAATTTTCCAAAAAAATGCACCACACAGTACATTGCCCATCATGCAACTTCTCCAACTATTGCGCTGGCTCCAGCAGATACCTCTGGGTCTACTGGCAGAGTGAAACTTGACTCATAATTTCCTGAAGTTTCTGTTCTAAAGAGTGCCAAGACACAATTGCTGCCACATCCTCACTTCTGCCAGAAGATGCAGGGTATGCCACTGTCTTTAATCACAGCAACACGGTATTAGCTAGATGAAAATCTTATTTCAGAAGCCTGAAAATATCAAGAGGCCAAGCAGTTAATGAACTCTTTTTGTTCTTCTGGCTGCACTGTGCCTTGCATGGGTGTGGTTTTTGCTGTGATTTTCGCAGGTACCAGAATTTATTACGGTTGTGGATGCACTGGCAGATACAGAGAACGTATTTTCCTTTGTTGTTAGCTTCTGGGTTTGTCCTTTGGGGGAAAAGGAGTAGCTGCTTTACTTAAAAATTGGTCTCGCTCAATGCTAATAACATTATTCAGAGCAATCTGACATATGATTTGAGAACTCTCTGTGCCTGAATTTCCCAGGGAAAACTTTACAGTCAAAAAAATGGCAATTTAAGATTACCAAATATCAAAATAGCAAAGCTGTCACTCATTCGGTTAGAAAGCATTCCTTCAAGCATTCAGTAAAATCCCTTTAAAAAAGTTTAAGGTAGCAATTCTGTTTTATCAGCAAATTTCACACTTGTTTCAGAGGGTTGGATTTAATAACTTATTTGCTAAATCAATTGCTTCTTTCAATACAAAAAATCCAGAGAAAAAAACACTTCTATTATTTTACTTTTGAGTAACACTGCCTTTTATTCCCTCAGAAATCACTTTTGCTTTTAGGCAGTATATCAAAGAACAAGTACAAATATCAAATATAAATGATACCTACTATGAAAACTGAAGAAATATTACCCCAGTGCAGGAACATGAATAAAAACTGTAGATTTCTCCATGGCTTAAAGCACAAACCAGTCCATAAGCAAACTTGCTAGCTTCCTATATTCAAGTTACTTGTCTTCTCTGAGTGGTAGACGACATGAGAGTGTTGCTGCCCATTGGATATACTGTGAGTGCTCAAACTACACTGAGTCATCAGTGAGTGACCATCCAACCTTGTGCTGAGACACAAATCATGCCACAGAGATGGACAGATACGAGGGATTGCTCTGTTAATTGACAGTTACAAACTGCTTCCAAAAGCAAAATGAAGGTTAAACATTCAACATCTACCTAGATACTGAGACCAAATTAGTCCTTCAAATATAAACACAGAGCCCTAAAAAAAACATCTTGCAAAGCCCAGCAGATTTTGAAACATTCAGTATTTATCACTTCGGTCAGTCTTGCTGGATGGTAAGATAACAGAAAATTGGAACAAGTCACCAATGTATAAAGTACTGTATTCATTGGTATTATACAAGTGATATAGTCACCTAGCTAACAACATACCCTCTGCAACTGAGCTGACGAGAGAGGTCTTAAGGTTAAGAAAAGGAATTAAAAATTCTTGTCTTTTTAAAGTTTCAACTCTGTTTAGAATAGAATTCAAGGTATCAGCTAACTCCAGTTACCAGTGCACTTCTTTTAAGGCCTATAAGCTGTATTGAGTTCCAATGCAAACTATTCTATGATTCCACGATTCTATGAAAATGTTAAGTAGTAGCCTAGCTTGGCTGGCGAGTACCTCAGTAGATAATTCAATCACAAGAGAGAGAATAGAGTCACTTGGTGCCATAAGGTAAGCTTTTAAATGGCAGCATGATCAGCAGGCAGTCATAAACTTTTCTAGCCAAAAAAACCTGAATGCTGGATTTGTTAATCAGTGTAGACCTAACTGCGTTGAGGCACAATTTTGACAGAAACATATAACTAATTGGTGGAAAAGCTAACAGTAACAGAGGGAGGTAGAAGATTGATCGGACTCTGGTTTTATTTATTTATTTCATAACAGATTGTGTAAAGAAAGTAAATCTTGCTAGTTTTTTGTAGTCCTTATTATTCCTTGTTTGGATCATCATTCTGTTATTGTTTCAGACTGTCTTTATTACACAACATAAGTTATAAGAAAATGGCATTATTAAAACTGTTCTCTTCTCAGCTTCATGCAGGGTTCTCAATTTAATTTTAACTTTTTTATTGCAGAATCCTGTTTGGTAGGGTTCAGTTGCCAACACATAGCACATTAAATGTTAACAGTTTCATTTTTTGGATTTTAAAACCTTTTATGATATGGAAAGAAACCAGCTAAGCTCTCACAGCATATTGAGTATGCAGGGCTACAGCCAGGAAAAACTAAATTCAATCTGAGAGAAAATAAATCTCACAATGCTACAAGTTTCCAACTTTCTTTTTTTAAGTAGCAATTTTAAATTGTACCCAAGTTCAGTAAAGACAACTAATACATCAGCATTGCTAATATAATGTTGCTGGGAAGTGTGCAAAGAATTGTCTTTAAACATATATCATTATTAAAACAAAAAATCAATGGCAATTTAATACAAATGAACTCTTTCACTTGTAATAATCAGTGATTTATAGATATATGTCTTTTGACATTTTTTAGTTTCTTGTTCATATAATTTCTAGGAGAACAATATACCTTATTTACCATAGGTTTATTTAGAACTGAAAGCTGATTTTATTTCATAAGTTATGCCCTGGCAATTCAAGTAAGAACCAGTCACTCATATGACACATTCATTTTAACTAAATGAAAGATGGAGGAGGGATGTGAAGAGCTGGAAGAAAATACCAGAATTACATTTCCTCAGTTCTTTCCGGAAATCCTTCTATAGTCAATGGTTTCTCAGCTTTTCTACTATTAATTGCTCTTTTCACAAGCCTAAAAGTTTTCTGTAACTGCAAACTAAGTTCTTAAAATCACAGTAATCAAGAGTAAGGATTGCCTTGTTCCTCTTAACAATACTATTTAAACATTTTAATCGAGTTTGCAAATGAAATGGCCTACAAGACGGCATAAGTATAATTTGGAACTTTTAATATTCTACACCCAATTCTACACTCATTATTTTTAACCATTAGGAATTAGGAAATGAAATGACTGCTTAATTTGAAAGAAAACCCAGTAATGATTTCCTGTTGCAGTCATGGAAAAGATGACTGTTGTACTGAAGAAGACTGGTGAGACTCTCAGACCAAAGGCCCCAGTCCATCACAGGGAAACATGGCCAGTAAACCAGGGCCCTTCTCTGCTCAGCAGACCAGGAACCATGCAGCCCAGAAACCAAACCCAAGTATTTTTTTCTGTTAGATGGTCTGTCTACCGTGCATTTGAGCACTTGTCCTTATCCATATTTGAACATTTTTCATTCTTAGACTTCACAACACGCTATGGCAATGAGTCCCACAAACTAATCATGTGACATAGCCCAAAACCTCTACCATTCTGTATTGTAAGCCTGTTACTTGGTTGCACATTGATAACATATGATAACATTACAATATAAAAAAATAGAATCTTTTCAAAACTTGGCAATGTATTGTAAACTCCCTTTATCTGAGTTGTACGAAAATGCTAATAGCTGTTGCCTGTTGCCTAGATCTCTGTTCTCTCTCTCTCTGACATCTTTCTACAGTGAAATTATTGGTTCTTTTGCTGCGCCTGGAAAACATGCTCATCTCTGTCACCCTCATCTGGAGCTTTTTCCAGTTGCCTCCACGTAGTATTCAAGACTCGGATGCATCATAGACACATACAGCAAAACATTATGTTTTGCATTCTTTTCCTTTCCTATCAGATCCTATTTCTATTCTTAATTACCTTTTTGACTTCTGTTGAGTACTGAGCTGACAATGTCACTGAACTAACCACAGTCAGCCCAAGGTGTCTTAAGTAGTAACAACTGCTTTAAGAATCCATGTTCCTGACACACAGTATTTCCTCAGGGTTCTCTTTTTTCTTTGTGCACTATTAAATGTTACTTACCATTTCTGTGTGCATTATTTCTGCCAATCCTAGTATCTCATTTCAAAAATCTCCACTCAAGCATATTCAAATTTTATTTTTTTTTAAGTGGTAAGTAATAAGTAGCTTCCACTAACTGTATTAGAAATTGTCAAATCCTACTACTTGGGGATCTCTGAAAGGCCTGACGAAATATGTGTGGATTACTCAGGACATAACAGATTGTTTGGTGACTTGAAAATAACTAAATTTTTACCATAGAATCATAGAATGGTTTGCGTTGGAAGGGACCTTAAAGATCATTGAGTTCCAACCCCCTGCCATGGGTAGGGACACCTCCCACTAGACCAGGTTGCTCAAAGCCCCATCCAGCCTGGTCTTGAACACCTCCAGGGATGGGGCATCCACAACTTCTCTGGGAAACTTGTGCCACTGTCTCACTACCCTCGCAGTAAAGAATTTCTTTCTAATATCTAATCTAAATCTCCCCATTTCCAGTTTGAAGCCATTACCCCTTGTTTTACCACTACCTGCCCTTGTAAAACGACCCTCTCCATCTTTCCTGTAGGCCCTTTTCAGACACTGAAAGGCCACTATAAGGTCTCCCTGGGGTCTTCTCTTCTCCAGGCTGAACAACCCCAACTCTCTCAGCTGTCTTCATAGCAGAAGTGCTCCAGCCCTTTGATCATCTTCATGGCCCTCCACTGTGCCTGCTCTAGATTTTGCAATTTCATGCTTCATTGAAGGGAACAAATAATAACATAGAGCTAATAAACACAACTGTGACTTTTTTTTTTCTAAAAAGTTGTTGACAGGTGTTCTACAAGTAGAATTTTTTAAATG
>JAOXJM010000001.1:207720113-207731904 GCA_026413425.1 Tringa solitaria | reverse complement strand
TCTATCCCTTATGCTCAGATTAAATTATTTTTCCCCCATAGTTCTATTAAGTAAAAGATGTATTGAATTTTTTTTTTCAGATGTAGATTCCATATCAGAACAAAAAATACAAGTTTTTGTCAATAAAAATACTCATTTTTATTGGGAAAAATACAAGTATTTAGGTAAAAAAAATTAGAACTGGAACAAAAAAAAAAAAGACAGAAAAGAAAGCGGACAAATTAAGTTGACTGTTCAACCACTTAAACTTTGTCATTAGCTTCCTTATATCAAGTAAGTTAAAAGAAAGCTTATCATCAGCCTCACTCAAATCACTTGTACAAAGAATTATGAAATTGCAAAAGCTTCTTATAGTAAAGTTACTGTTCCAAATATTTTTAGCTGCCACAAATGAAAATCTACCAGAAGTGTTGCCACATTATGACTGCATGGGTAATAAATTTCCTTATGTGATCACCATGTAAATTAGCCCTGAAAAACTATTATACCAAGAGAAAGAAATATTTTTAATGGATAGCACTGCAGTAGTCGGCAATCATCTTAATTATAAAAAATTATGTGAGGAAACCTAATTATAAATGCTGCAATCAAGGGATCTATAGGTTTCACTAAAATTATCACTGTGATAATTAACCTCCCAAAAGATTTTAAGTCCTTCTAAACTGGTCAGCAACAAAGACTTTCCAAATATGTTCTTATTTTAATGGCAGGCTCATCAGTAAATACTATGGCATTGCACAGAAAGAGCGCATTCACTTTTAGTTTACAGCTGTCAAAATCACCATTGGAATTAACTCTGGCATTTTCAATAGTCCCATTTGAATCAACGGGCAATAATTAGCTACATGAACATTTAAAAAAAAAAAAAGGATACAGGCTCAGCATCATTCAAGGGTTAAATGGTTTGGTTTTGAAGGTTAGAGCTTCTTAGTTGTAGTCAGAAGAGAAACCTGGTCTCCTGGCACTTGTTTGGGTGTCTCTCAGATAGTGGTGTATGATGTATGGCCAGTGAGAAAATGCAATGGCAAGAAGTGCCATTTTTCTTATAACTACATTCATTTTATCTTTGTGCTTTTGTACCCTGTGTATCACTGCAGCATATAAGCTATTATCACTAATATAATTAAGTCCTTAATAGCCTTCTCCTTTTCAATAGGTTGAAGTAAATACTTGTTTAGAACTATGAGATTTTAATCTGATTTGGTCTGTTGCGTTCAGAGTCTGCTCCTATTACTTGATGCCTTTATTTCTGCCTTCCACAGAAGGTCATGCTTGTGGAGTCACCCTCTCCTGTCAATAGCGCCAATGCCACAGAAGATTTCAGATATCAGAACTTTCATTAGACAGCACGCTAATTTAGGAATCTAGATTGGAAGAAGAAACAGAACTATTTCACAGAATACACACGACATCTCTGGGCATTCATTATTTTCTGCAAATAATGCAAAATGGACATTGGTGTGAACACCTCAGTTAGCAACCGAACTGTGTCAGTGTTCAGCTTTACTGTCAGAAGCTAAACCAGCAAAATTAACTTGTTTTAAAACAAACTAAAAATATCAGGATAGGAACACATTTTTCTTCCTAAAAAGATCAAAAAGACATACTAATTAACTACAATATATATCCTGCATGCCTCTTTTAGCAGTATGCTTTCAACTGCACACCTATTTAATGGGCTAGGACTGTCATTGTCTTCTCTTCTATGAGTAGTTTTAATTTATATTTTTTTTGGTAGAAGTAATTAGAAAGTTAAATTCAGCTACATGGAACACAAAGAAACCCAGGACTGTCTAAAGATGCTTCTTCATTACCTTACAGGTCTTCTAACTCTTTAAATGGTCTTTTAATTCTCAGGGCAGCTTTTCTCCTCAAACCAGGACATAGGATTACTTCTTTCACTTTCTCTGACTTCTTGGTCTCCTTTTCTATTATCTGCTTTTAAAGTTGCATTTTTTTGCTGTTTTTAAACTTTGCCAACTCTTTCTCAGTAATAATAGTGCTGACATCTCAATACAAAATGAGAGAATTCAGCACTACAAGGTTATTGAAAAAGCCTTCATCATTGTAACCCAGATACTCTATTGGTATTCTTCCCATACGTAGGCATTTTAGAAATTATGAGGTCAGCACTAGCCTAGGTAAAGCCTTGATGCACAACTTAATGAAATCAGTGTTTTAACTATTAATTAAAAAATGTAATTTCTTGGAACTCTTTGGAGAATATTCATCCTAATTGAATGTCTCATAAGTTGAAGGGAAGCAATGTCAGCTTTGCATCCTCAATCAAAACAAAGGAGAAATTCTTTTAGCCAAGACAGGGAAGAAAGGTGTATTTTCCATACATTTATGTCCTGACTAACCACTGTATCATGATTTAGTTACTCTGAATCTGTCTGATCCAGCAAGTTAAGCAGCTTGAGATTGTAATCATATGCAACAAGAAACTTGAAATGCAAATCAGCAAGTTTTGAAGCTGATGAATACATAAGTGGGTGAGATTCTTGGGCTTGAGATACACAGTAGGTCAGGTTAGATGATTGGAACAGCCCCCTCCTAGCTTTAAACACAATGAATTTATAAATACTGAATCACAGAAAAAAATTAATTTCTCATTTTCTGTGGCACTAGACGTTATAACGAAGGCTTACTGTACAACCTAACAACTGTTGTCTTCTAATGGATGGTAGTGCTCTTCAAACAAAAAATAAATGCACACTGTCTCACCAGTGACAATCAGTGTTGACCTAACGCAAGACATAAAAAAGCCCTCCCAGGATTTTCCTACGTGTCTTTTCTACCTGGAAATCGACTACACAGATAAAATTCTGCTACCATGCTTCCATACAGTAGTCTCAATCCTTTGGGGAGTATTAAAATAGAAAGGATTAGAAACAATTTCCAGGGTCATTTTGCTGATAATCGCATCAAAGAACCCATTTTAAAAAGGTATCAAGTGCCACTGCATAAACAGTTTCCTTTTAACCTCCATGCTCTCACAGAAAGCTGTTTCATATTATGATTGCTCTAAAGCTTAAGAAACTTTTTCCAGTTTCCCTCTTATATTTATTCACAGCCAGTGTTTACTTTTTTTTTTTTCTTTTCCCTTCCCATAGTGTTTATTCTCTGTGACATTTATCCTTCAATGCATGTACACAGAGCAATTACAGGCTATTTCAGCCTTGCTTTTGCTAAACTAAACAAGCTGGACCTTTCGGAGTGTACTGTCAGGGGGAGGTACAAATGCATAGAGGGTCACCCCACCCATACATACAGTGAGCCAAAGGAGTCACTGATCCCGAGATCTCCTGCTTGTGCTAGTAAGGAACTATCACAGCTAATACACGTTAGGAAGCAGAAAATTTTGCTTGGTGCCAGTGTGGCTCTAGCACAGCCATGCCGTGTAAGAACTAGTGCAGGATTGTACCCAGACAACACGGACCTCAGGTCAGCATTCATTCACGTGATCTTTCTCCTAGCTGTCTTCATACCTGTATCAGTTTCAATTCATCTTCCCTTGAACTTGTGTGAAAAGAACTCTATGCTGTATCCTACTGGGGGTGCACTGAGTGCTTTACCTATGTCCTTTGTGATTGTCATGAAAGGTAACAATTAAAGAGAAGCTTCTGACCTGGTGTAGTCGTCCTCCACAAGCATGTGCTTTGGAATGGGTGAGTATCTTCCCGGTGAGATGGGGGCCAGGGATGCCTTGTACTCTAAAGTGCCATTGTTTCCAGAAGAGAGTATATGATTTTCCATCGGTGGAGAATAAGCTGATGGTAAGAACAAGCATTTCTAGTTAGCCACTTTCATGTTTGATTAGATGTCACAAAAGCACCATTTTAGTCAACTACCAAGAATGTGCTCATTGCTGTAAATCAAAACAGACAGTCCTTTCCCAAGAGAACTTAAAACGTAACAAGAAAGAATGAACAACTGGAGTTTTCCTGAAAGGTTGATAACAATGATGACAATAATAGTAATAGTAATAATAGTAATAATAGTAATACTGGCTCATTTGCAGGGATGGACTCTTCAGAGGGAATCTGCGAAAGAAAGGGTAGTTTGGGAGACAGGAAACATTTTCTTCAATTAGAACTGAAGAATTACATTTCCTTGAGGGAGGAAATGTAAATAGAAGAGAATGAGATTAAAAGCACACTCCTCCTTTTGGCTCCAATATATAGTGATAGGAGTAATACAGTAAGAGCTCATTGCAGGATAAGAGCAGGAATTTTATGCATGGCAAGAATTATGCATGATGAAGATCTAAAGCTGTGATCTACTGAAGGTGCCAAAATTTCCAACGTAATTGAAATTTCAGTACCAACATAGATGGTGTTTAGATGACAGTAAATTGATATATATAAAATAGAAAACAGGTACAAATCTTTTACATATTAATGATTAATAATGGAATTTATAAGACTTTGCTGTCTGATTCTGTATTGCTCTGTGGGTTTTGTTGTTTGCTTCCTTTTTGCTATTCTGAAGTTACTGGGGATATTTATGACTGGAGAGATGTAATTATAGTTGAATTCAAATCTCTAGTTAATGTAATTAGAAAAGGAAATGATAAACAGGAAAAACAATGATACATGCTTCTGCAATTGAGTTATGATTAATTTTCTTATGAGAAGAAGATAGCTAAACTCTCTAGTATGTTTCCATCTTTCTTTCAGATGCTGAGGTACAGAATGTTTCAAAGCAAAATATCTCTACAGGGAAAGGCCATTACCCGTTCAGAAATACTCCGAACGTGTGGGCATAATGAAAGGTTCCCTGAGGATAAATGAATCTGTATGCACCAACAGCTTGGGATGGGCTACTGCAAATCTTTTCAACCTTTACTCTCCCTCTGGAATTACGTCTGTCTTCTCATATGCTGCTGATCTATAATCTGACATAATAAAACACGCTGTTTTAGAACTCCCAAACTATTATTTTGGAAAGTATGATAAAGCGAGAGACTGGATAGGGACATTTAGCATTATTACTTCTTGGGCTTTGCTAAGATCCAGACCAGACCGCTACGTGATTGCCATCTGTTATAACATTTGCTAAGTAAATAGGTATCTTCAGCACAGTTGAGAAGACCACCTGATGTGCATGTTACAAAACCTTCCCTTCTATTTTTATGGAGCAGCCTGAATAAGGAGGATTATGGATATCTAGCTTCTCATTCAACTTTTTCAGTCCATAGTAGCAACACTATGCAAAAGTGCAGAAAAATTTAAAACTCTGGCATTTACTGGGAAAATCTGCCTTTCCCAGCCCTTAGTTGGCCTTAAACGCCCTTAGGATTATTGGCAGGAGATCAAGATGGGTTTGGATCAGTTGCTGAAGCTCTTGCCAAAAATTAAACTGCCATCCAGTTATTAGTTGGGGCAGCTGGTCCCTGTTGGTAGTTGAACCCAATGTAGACAGTCTTTAATGAACAACTAAACGAAAAAAGGGAGTTTCAGTAACGAATAGTTTAGACCAACAGGGCCCACTGACATAGAGAGCTGCAACTGAAACGTTATAATTGCTGTGAATGAAAATGGAATGGGAATGCCTGGGTATGGACACCAGGAGGACTGGCAGGAGGGATATAAAAATGGCATGTATTGATAGCACCTACATTCATCAATAGGTCATCAATACTCAACATAACTACATGTAAGTTGTCAGGGCAGCCTAGCCTACACTCAAACTAAAATTAAGACTCAAGCCATTAAGAGATGATGGCAGGAGATAAAGACTAGATGTGAGCCCAAGACAATCATATAAGGAAACAAAAGAGAAGTGAGTAAATCCTGAAGACACGCATGGGTGGGACAGATGAAACAGACTGTAGAACCTAATTGCTGTCTTTTCCTTAAGGGGACAAAAAGCCCATCAACAAGGAGGTTCTCAACCTAAGAAGGAGGTTTTTATGTATAATAAAGACTCCACATCCACCCAACCTAGTTCTTGATCATCTCAGGGAGTCTTAGCAATGCACCTGGATGCACCTCTTTCTACATAAATGCTGGACATGAGCCCAGATGGTTTTGAGTGCATGGATATGACAGCCTGTTTGAAATCAGTTTGTTTTAAAATAAACCATCTTCCCCTCCTATGAGATCCTGCACTGAGCTTTACCATATTGTTTCGACAACTTTTCCTACAACATAGTGTACATTGAATGCAAGAACAAATAAGGCCTCAGTTCCGAGTGAGAAAACAGCAGATGAGCATTTATAAAATTAATGGATGAACTGAGAATAAAGCAAAATATAACAATAATTTAGGGACTGGATAAATACAGAAAAAAGTTAATTGTGTGTGAGTAGAGCAGTGATTTTTACATTCCAAGCAGATATTTTATTAAAATATCACATACATTTTTCTCAGGCTTTTCACTAAGTTTGTAGAAGATATTTTGCTACTTGTTCCACTTTTTCAGTGGATAGCAGATTCCAGTCTACAAATCTAATAATATTCCAAATATATTTGCATTAATTATGACTGTAATTGTCACAAGAGTTACAGTTCAGTCTAATCACCTGGACAATGGCTAATTGGAATCAGCACAGCAGTACATCAGCTACATCGTTATTTTATCTGCAAAAATACTTTAGCAGAGTTATATTATTTGTAATACTTCATGAGTGTAGCATGCTTAAGTGGCAATAAACATTTCATTTTTGTAGCCTTTCAAGCTGTTTCATAAACTTTAATGGGGTACTTTGGGCAAGCTGTGAAAAAAACATAATAATCTAACAAACATATCTCCTACAAAATGAGTTTGCAAAAATCACTTACAGTGAGTAATATCTGGTGGGCCATAAGGATCGGTCATGTAAATGGTGGTGGGTTTTCCAACCTTCAGATACACTACATCCGATGTGTTCTTCAGTATCGCTACTGCCTCTTCATGGGTAACTTCTTCTAAACTGTAATTATTTACCTTAAGGGAGAAATCAGACAGGTGAATTGGGATGCAGAAATAGATACAAAAATGACACAGTCTTGTAATTATCACAGTATTGGGAAAAAATGCTGAAGCCCTGAAGAGTAGAGAAGCAGTATTGCAGCAAGGTAGAGAATACAGTTTTCTTAGCACATGCATAATCAAAGACTGACGTAGCAGTATTAATAATATCACAGAATCATAATAGGTTGAGATGGCACTTGGCCTTGTCAGTAGAAAAGTCCTTTGTGATATTGTTACCAGTATCATCATTAACATAAAACTATAGTTAATAATAACTTAATAACACCACATCATTTACAGAAACCACCTATGTTGTTTGATCTATCAAGTTGCACCATCCAAGTTCACCTCTCTGCATGCATGGCTAGGACCTCAGAAATACTTAACAACCCCAGATCTTTCCATCCCTGACATTCAATGACATTGACCATTGAAATAATAAGAGGTACAGAGTTATATACAGAATAAGGGGCTACCGATGAGGTGCTGAAAATAAAAAAGGGCAGTTACGGATGAGACAAAAGGGATTTTCAGTGTGAAAGTTTGTCGCTTTTCTGGAGGCACAGGAAAGAGAAATGAAAAAGGAAGAGAATGTAGTACTAGTTTTGTGCTTTTTCAGAAAAGAAAAATACTTAACCAGAGCAAGAATAAGAGGTCAGGACTACAGGTTAAATAGGGAAGGAAACAGTGGCAATAAACATTGTGTATTTATGCTTTACTCCCAGAAAAAAAAATTTTAAAAAAGTGTCGAAAGTGGTCTATTGCAGAGGCATGTAAAATTTATTCAGATATAAATCCATTATATGCACATAATATCAATTATAGATTGTCCTCCTATAAACAGAATAGTGAGTAGTCCCTGTTCAAAAAGCATATATCCCAAACAAAGAAATTATAGGATAGAGGTAGAAAGTAAAGAAAGATGTAGATACAGGTTTCAGACTTAAGGTGTAAGCCAACAGAAATCATAGAATCATGGAGTATCCTGAGTTGGCAGCAACCCAAAAAGGATCATTGAGTCCAACTCCTGGCTCCTCGCAGGGTTACCTAAACCTAAACCATAAGACTAAGAGTGTCATCCAGATGCTCTTGAACTCTGACAGCTTGGTGCCACGACTGCTTCCCTGGGGAGCCTCTTCCAGTGACCTACATTTCACGGTCAATGCTGTATATGAAATATTTTATTGAGATTTAAAGTGCCATCCTCCAACTTCTACAGTTATTACCAGGATTCCTTGCAAAGCTTATGGAAGGTGGACAAAAAAGAACCTCCTCAACTATAGTACAGCACAGTACAGTTGTAAATCACAGAAAAAGATACATGCTTTCTAGGGAATTTAGTATCAGTAAATTATCAGGGACTTGACTGTGACAATGAGGTACTGCCAAGGGGTTTGGTAACTGGAAAGAAATCCAGGAATTATGAATCACTAGAGGACTCTTCATATCCAGATGATTTTATCAAGAGAATGACACCAAGAGAATGACTATTATTGGACAGTATTGTAAAATGTAAGAATTCTTTTTAAACTTTGTTCCTTGTATAATTCTCAAACTTGGTTTTAGGGTTAATTTAAAGATGCAATGACAGGCATGTTATGACAATTTGACATGAAGAGCAATGATACAACCTAACACTCAGAAGAGAGTTGCTGACACTGTGTGCTGTATTTTGACAGGTCTTCTCTTTAAATAAAAAAACCCTGATCCCTATCTTCTAAACGTCTCTATTTTTTTCTTTGTTATGAATAGCAGTAACATACAAATGCACTTTTAATAAATAAATGTCTTTTAAATGACTAGGGTGATAGCAAGAAGAAGTGATAGAAAGTAAGCCTTCCTTGTTTATGTATTTCAAAACTATCAAATACTGAAGATTCACACTTTTGGAAATGTGACAGCACAGTTATCCTTTACCTTTTCTCCTTCCCACACTGTCTGTCCATTGTATCTATCTTGTTGTGTTTCATCCTAACTGCAAACTTTTTGAAGTAAACAAAATCTCACATAATAACCTCCCACTCTTCTGCTGTTGTAAATAAATGTTCTTAGTCAAAAAAAGAATGACACAAAATGAAATATAATACCACTGTCTGGATTTTGACTTTTGATCTTTTCAGGAACGTATAAAAGCAATGAAGACACAAATTGACTTGTTGAAATTTTTTTTCCAAAGCTTTTTTTTTCCTGGAAATCTAGCTGATAAAAGTCATGGTTAGGACTGTTGTACTTCCATCACAACACACTTGTATGTGCAGCTGGAGAATAAACAGAGATTTTAGAAACAGAAAATACAATGTGATACATACAAAACTTTTATTTGCTATGACAGGTCCTACTTCTTACCTCTCTGACAGTAACTTTACAGGACAGGTATTTTACCAGTGCTGTGAGCAAGTTGTACAAATCTTGAATTTAAATAAGAATTAAAAAGCAAGTGATTCTAAACTAAGAATTATTGCCTGAGCAGTTATTCATTATGTATATTTTTACACACTTTAAGATCCTAGAGATCATTGCAAAGTTTATGTAGTATGATTTTTCCATCCCCCTCATTTCTAGAATATATATGTAAGCTTAAGTGTTCAGAATATTTTAGAAAACTAATATATGTAGAGCTGGAACTTGGTAGAACTTGAAAGAAGATAACACGAATGAAATCAAGATACAAAAGAGAACTTCAGAGAAAAGATGCTGGAAAGAAATTTTAGAGGAAGAAAGGACCCTTCAAAGTAAGCAGAGTTCTGCTATAAAATGTATTCCAGCAACACACACCAAAACTGCTCTTTAAGCTCACCCCAAATACATAGAAAATTAGAGGTTTCTTGTCTCTACAGAGAAGACTCCTAGAAAGGAAGTTTTCTACTCACGAATTTTGTCCTGGACTGCTCAGTTCTCAGTAAACAAAGAAATAGAAAGACTCAGTGTACATCAAGAGCAAATAAATAAACAAAGATGTTGATTCATTCATTAAAACAGAGATTCTCAGTGGTGCCATAAGGTCTATTTTAAATGGGAGCTCTTGGAGAAGGAGAGAAAACTACCTTTCTTAGTCATCGCCAACATCAATTTAGAATTACAGCATACAAAATATACTCTGCATTTCCCATATCAGAAGGTAGTACCTTGCTTTGGACCTACAATTCCTGTTAATACTAATATATGCACTTATTAATATATTTTCTTCTTTTTCATCATAAAACAATGATTACAAATAAAGACATTGTATGTATTCTAGTATACATAAATGAAAACCTGAATACATTGAAGAACTATATTGCTCAGCTGCCCGGATGTTATTGCCAGCTGACTGTAATACGTAATTTTTTTCATAAAGAAATCTCTGGATATCATTCTTCAAAATATCATACTAGAGATGGTGATTATTACAAAATATGATGATGTACTTGTTTTTTATGGTAAGATTTATATAGAGAGAAGAATCTCTCAGAATCTCCAAGAGAGACTATTTCTTCAGCTTTTTCTTGTTTCCATAGAACATGCCAATTTTAATAGAATTTTGAGTATTTTTCAGTGCTTGTGGCACAGTCAATGCACAATCCCAAAGCTTCACTTCTTGCCATCGAGATGACCTTTTTGGAGCATGTGGTTTGAAAAAAAAGACTTGAATTAGAGGTAAAGAAGATAAAGAGTGGGAGATGCACAGAAAATCAAAAATCAAAGTATATACGGCATCCAGCCCTCTGAGATGCTGAAACTTTCATGCAGAAGGGCTGACATCAGAGCTGAGTGGCAGAACAGGTACCGCATGCGAATTTTCTGCCTCTAAGAAACCAAGTTAAGTAGCAATGAATTAAGAAGGGGGGAAAACCCCTAAGGCAAATGCTAAAAAAGAAATTTATCCGAGTGGCAAGTTTAGTTACAGGAGTTGGATGTTTGAGCCACAAAATGCTGCAACTGGAGCCAAAGCAGAGGAGTCAGAAGGAAAACGGGCATGGAGCAAGTGGGGCTTTTCTAACGGGAAAAGTTCCATATGCAGAAAATTCAGAAATGCAAACAGCACCTGAAGTGAAAAAGAAGTAAGTAAAGCTGTTTCTTTAAACAGAAAGTATGCGATACACAGACATACTGATATTACAGGAAAAGAATAAGAGGAAGAAATAATATAGCAATAAAAAAGGAAATTAAAGATACAAGTCCAATCAAAGAAGCTATTTGAGTGATGGGGGAAATCAGTAAGAAATGTTGCCAAAGAGATATAAAAAGACTGGGGTGTTTTTTTCCTAAATAGCATAATCAAGGCAATGAAGTGTAAACTTGAGCAAGAATTATCTTATTTGGAAGTTTTCCTAGATTCATATTGGAAAGCAAAGGCCCTCAGCAGTAGCTAGAGTGAAAAGCTTAGAATCCCCAAAATGACTGTAAAAGTGCTCTAAAGAATAACTTCATTCACAACAGCATAAGCTGATAACAGAATAAGAACTCTGGAGGAATGTCTGTCTTATTTAATTTTCTTTTCTTTTTTATTTTTTTTAAAGGGAATTCATTCCTTTCCTCTATCGACTTAGGATAAGAGAGATTTTATTCACTCAGTGAATGAGACAAAGAGGTGATCTTTACCTTGCCAGTGGTAATGTTTGCTTTTGTGTAATATTGTACTTTTCATTCAGAAAGTGAATTTTTCCTGAGTGAATCCTGAGTCAACATTTGCCGGTAAACACTGTAACATGCCAGCTGTAAATCTAGAACACTGATGGCCTTTTAAAAAACTCGCCATGATTAAAAATGTTTTGAGAAGTGAAAGGTTTTTCAGATCTGAAACACAAACATTTGTTTTAAAGAACATACATCTGTTTGGATTAACTAACT
>JAOXJM010000001.1:207688257-207711059 GCA_026413425.1 Tringa solitaria | reverse complement strand
CCCAAAACTGGACACAGTACTTGAGGTGGGGCCTCACCAGTGCCGAGTACAGGGGCACTAGCAAAGTATACTACAATAAAACTTTTCAGTAGTATTCATATGGCCAAATGACATCAGAAAACTATGCCAATCATCTTGCTACCTTTGTCATCAATGAAAATTCATTAAGGGCTTTTAAAGTATGATTCATCTCATCTCAAAGAGACAACTGAGAGAGATGAGATGAATCACACTCTTTGCTTCTGAAAGGCTGGGGGCTGGATGTGGGAGGAGGTGGGTGGGAGGAACAGTGATATAAAAGTTCACAACCTGAGTTAAAGTCTCACCTTCACTTAGAATGAAGGTTTCTGTTTTAAGACCTCAGAAAGGTTTGTGTGTCCATGATGTGGATCCCTCTTGTACTAGCTACATCAGGTTAGTCTCATATCAGATTCTTACTTTATTTTAAAAACAGAAAACCATTCAAACATTTGGGAACACAGGGAGCAAGATGTGTTTTCTAAACTTGGTGAAGCTACAAAAGGCATAGAACTCATAAAAGAAATATTAGGCTAGAAACAAATGAAATATAAATCAAAACATGCATGTAAGCATTAGGTCCTGTGGGACATGACATGTTGACCATGCACCTGTGAGCAACTGCACAAGGCAATGAAGAACCCAAATTGAGGTAGCTGCTGTGTTTCCACAGACCAGTCACTTCTACAACACTCAATTACAAAAAATACATTAGCGTTGTTTTATTGTTGAAATTACATACGTTTACAGAGACAATATTAATATAGTCTCTTTTTTCCTCTGAAAGGGAGAACAGTTTCATACTGATGAACCTACCAATGAAACTGTCAAACCTGGAGCAATGAAGTCCAATCCAGGCTTCTAATTAATGAAATTCCACTTGGAGGGAGGAAAGGAACATGGGTAATATAAAATGCTTTGACTGATATAATTTGATTGACTTGTTTTGACAGGTACCACGGTTATATCTAGTGCTATATGAATAAACAAGCTGAAACAAGGTTAATCACAAACAGAGGAGCAGCAGGGAATATCTCCCCCTGCCCCTTTGCTCAAGTCTCTAGTTGCCAATTTTAGTTTTCCTGGAGGAGAGGTATTGCACATATTTAAAAGTAGCACCCCATAACTATGGAATTTTAATTTGCTCATTATAGCTGTGACTTATGATTAGTGTTCATTATTGACAGCAGAGACTTCTATTATTTGTTACACACAAAAATGAAAGACATTACAAAACAAAAAATATGTTTCACAATAATTAAAAATGCTATAAGGAGGAATTGGTATTCCTTTACAGAACTTTCTGTCTATTTTTCATTCCATTGTAGTGGTTTAACCCCAGCCAGCAATTAGGACCATGCAGCTGCCTTCTCACTTCTCCCCTCCAGTGGGAGGGGAAGAAGAAACAGAAAAATAAGGAAAACTGGTGGGTTGAGATAAGAACAGCTTAATAAGTAAAGCAAAAGCCTCACGCACAAGCAAAGCAACTGACCCTTTGGTCAGTTAGGGTCAGCTGTCCTGGCTGTGTCCCCTCCCAAGTCCTTGTGTACCCCCAGCCTACTCACTGGCAGGGAACTATGAGAAGAAAAGGCTTTTAGTGGTCAGCAACAACTGAAACCTCCAGTGTGCTATCAACACTATTCCCATCCCAAATCCAAAACACAGCATCGTATCAGCTGCCAGCAAGAATGTCAACTCCATCCCAGCCAAAATTATGACACCCATGAATCCTGAGAAACTACTATTCCCAAATGTAGGAAATGTCACTTTATCTATCTCCTTCGTGTTGTAGAAGCAGATTCAAATATCAATTTATTTGAGTGAGTTCTTATAATGATTCCTATTCCTGACTTACGTGACAGCTTATGCCAGAAGGACTTACATGAATAAAATTTGACTACATTTTGTTCTGTGGAGGAAAAAGTCAATCTAAAGTACAGTATGATTCATAAAAATTTAACTAATAGTCATAACAGACTTAAAGGCTGCCTATTTTCATTGCCATCATTAATTCCTATTTCAGACCCTGATCCCAGATCACTTCTGAGGGCTCTTTTTGTAACCAACAATTTGATAATTTTGGGAGTTCAAAGAAAGCGTACCCTCCCTTATGAGCAAGACTGGCAAACTGGTAACAATGGATGAGGAGAAGGCTCACGTACACAACTTTTTTGCCTCTATCTTCACTGGCAACCTCTCTCCCCACACTTCCTGAGTGGATGGACCGCAAGACAGGCACTGGGTGAGCAAAGTCCTTCCCACCGTAAGAGAAGATCAGGTTTGTGACTCCTGGAGAACTTGAACACACAGAAGACTATGGGACCTGTGAGATGAATCCTGGAGTCCTGTAGGAATTGGCTGATGTAGTTGCCAAGCCACTCTCCATGCTATTTGAAAAGTCATAGTAGTTAGGTGAAGTCCCCAGGGACAGAAAAAGAGAAACATGGTACCCATTTTTAAAAAGGGTAGAAAGGAGGATGACCCTGGGAACTCCCTACCTGTGAGCCTCACCTCTGTGCCTAGGAAGATCATGGAACAGATCCTCCTTCAAGTTGTGCTAATGCCATGGAGGACAAGGAGGTGATTTGAGAAGGCCAGCACCAAGGGCAAGTCCTGCCTGACCAACCTAACGGCCTTCTATGATGAAGTAACTACATCATTGGACAAGTGAAGATCTACCGATGTCATCTATCTAGACATCTTTAAGGCCTTTGACATGATCCCCTACAACATCCTTCTCTCTAAATTGGAGAGATATGGTTTTGATGAGTAGACTGTTTAGCAGATGAGGAATTGGTTGGATAGTCGCACCCAGAGCGTAGTGGTCAATGGCTCAATGTCCAGATGGAGATCAGTGACAACTGGGTTCTCTCAGGGGTCCGTATTGGGACCAGTACTGTTTAATATCTTCGTCAATGACATAGAGAGTGGGATTGAGTGCACTCTCAGCAAGCGCGTGTAAGACACCAAGCTGAGCAGTGCTCAGCCTGAGGGACGGGATGCCATCAAGAGGGCCCTGGACAAGCTTGAGATGCGGGCCCATGTGAACCTCACAAGATTCAACAAGGCCAAGTGCAGAGTCATGCACCTGGGTTAGGGCAATCTCAAGCACAAATACAGGCTGGGGGATGAAGGGATTGTGAGCAGCCCTGCCAAGAAGAATTTGGGGATACTGATGGATGAAAAGCTGGACATGAGCTGGCAACGTGCACTTGCAGCACAGAAAACCAGCTGCATCAAAAGAAGTGTGGCCAGCAGGTTGAGGGAGGGGATTCTGGCCCTCTACTTCGCTCTGGTGAGACCCCATTGGGAGTACTGTGTCCAGCTCTGGAGCTCCCAGCACACGAAAGACACAGACCTGTAGGAGCAGGTCATGAAGATGATCAGAGGGCTGGAACACCTCTCCTATGAGGACAGGCTGAGAGAGTTGGGGAAACACATGTAATTTTAAAATTTGGCTACCACACCGCTACCTACAGCTCCTCATGCCTGTTCCAAAACAGCTGTATGCTGGGATGTCCCAGAAAGCTCCTTGTCTAACACTGCTTTCTCTGAGCTTGCTCTTCTGCTGATGATAGGGAATATGATGCTTTCTATCTTTTCGTTGGACGCAAGGTATTCATCAACATCATCTGAGACTCACAAAAGCCAGAAACACAAAAGGGTCCATGATATGGAAAAAAGCCTTCTGGATGTTTCAGGGATTTTTTTGCTGAGTTACTCTGCTCTGGCCTCAGAAACAAATTCACACAACTACAACTCTTTTCCAACTGCTTTTTCATTCTTTTGGGCATCAAAACCAAACACTTCAGTTGAATCTATTATGTTACAAGAAGAAAGGAATTTTTCTCAGGACACAGGGTTACACTCCCTGACTTAAAAAAATGTTTACATTTACAGTCAGAGAAGAGACGATAGCAAAGTGAGACTATGATGCAAATGTTAATATACCAGCAAGGCAGCGAGTGCCTGTTTAAAACCAGTTGTGCTGTAGGTAGAGTAGATAAAGTACTGGGTTTACATCATCATAACAGCAGAGCTAATCATTCTGTAATCTTTAATAAAGCCTTGAAAACATATCTTGTTAAATTACATTGCTATTTGTAGAAATTTGTAAAAAAATCTAACATGAAAATGAAACCAATCCCTTATTTTCCATTCAGTTTTGCAGTTAAATGTTTTTCCCATTATGAACTTCTTGCCTGCATATATTTTTCCCTAAAGATACATTCCCTTCAGATGTAGTTAGGAAAATACACTTAAAGCTTCCTTAGAAGTTGTGTTTATTCTGTATTTTTACATTTATTCAAATTAATTAGGAATAAATTTCCCAGAAAGCGCAGACAATGAGCAGTGGCCTAATTGCACAACAGGAATTCTCAAGAATACTTCAAAAATTGCCTTGAAAAGAGAAGGCAACATTCCCAACTATTCACATTAAGCTGATTTTTAAGCATTAATGAGGATTCAAGTTCATTGAAAATCATATTAATTCACACTGTCACAATTTTACCAGCAGAAGTTCAAGAAACAAAAAATTATTTCAATTTTGATGTATACTGGCACTTGAAGAATTACAGCAAGGCACATGATATACTGATTCTAAACATTACATGTTAAACCCAGTCAAATAATGTTTTTTAAAAGGTGAAGATTAGTGATGTAAAACAGATAAATCCAAGATCTGTTACTGCTTATAATTGATTTTTTGAAATTTCTTTTCTCACATTTCCATGCCAGGTTTGCATATGCCTACACTGAAGCTGTGTTTGTACATTGACTTCCTGTTCACGGGGGAAGTTTTTGCACATTAGTGGTGCACCCACAAGGACAAACAGTCCTCATATCCAGAGTCACTAAAAATGAGAATTTTTGATTAGGGTAGACATCATCTGGCTGGCTGCCTGTGTGATAGGATCATTTACATCTTGCAGGGAATAATGTTAAACACAGCATGAGTGACTACGGCTGAATGAAGATATGAACGGACTGTCAAGGTCTACCTTTTTTCTCGTTCTACTTCTGCATTAGTGACAATTTTCTTAGCAAGAGCTTTTTGGGTTAGGGCTATTTTTTATCTCCTCCTCAACTGCGCCCTTTCATTCACTTGGGCAAAAATGAACTGCACTATGCATGACTACAGATGAAGACAACATCCCTGGAAGTGTTCAAAGTCCGGTTGGATGGGGCTGTGAGCAACTTAATCTAGTGGAAGACGTCCCTTCCCCTTATGGGGCAGTTGTACTAGATGATCTTTAAAGGTCCCTTCCAACCCAAACCATTCCATAATTCCATGATTCTAAGCACCCATATGTCCTAATTAGCAGCAAAAAGCCAGGTGGGAGGTTGTAGAGTGCATTTTTAAGATTGTCATATGCTGGTCCAAAGTCTCACTACTGTCAGAGAATATAACTCTGCTTTTCTCCATGCCTTTGGCCACACTTTCCCACTCCCTACCTTGTATTAGCCATGATGATTTTGTAGTCAAATGGCTTGGCAAGCTGAAAATGGCATGAAAACCAAAACAAATTAGTCTGAATCACAGTCTAGGTACATATTTGCCAGCATCTACAGAGATAGCAGCAGTAAGAGCCATCATCTGAGGATGGTGTCGCATCCACGCGTCCCCTTTGTTGGCAGCACAGTTTTGTACAAGGCACTTTATTATGGAGTTGACTCCTATGGAGAGCAGTGCAATGTTATCACTGCTGCTCAGGAAATTCAACTTGGGTGATGTGGCCAAGAAGAAAAGATGCATGGACAAGAGCAAGTAGCTGGAGCGAGTTAAGACAGAAATGGCTACTTAGGTTAGTAATGCACCTGGAAAAAAAATCAGTAAAAATATGCCTTTAGAGCATGAGTCCTGCTGGGAGGAAAGGGAACAACAAAAGTGCTCTCCTGAGCTTAACAGAAAGAATGAGAAGTCAGCAATCATAGGGTTTTAATGCTCCTGAGAGCTAAGACAAATCTGATATTGCTATAGCAGAAGACGACAGTGCAACAATGATGCCCATTCAATATTATTTGAATTTTTGCTCTGGCAGTACTATGAGCCTTTCCTGATTAGAGAATGAAATATTAAACCTTTAACTCACCCTTTCTAGATAAGTGCTGGGCTTGAGAAAGTTGGCTTTAACCACCTTTGGCAGCCTTGTGAGCATGTTTAATTTAGAGAGCAGTTATGCACAAGGGTTGAAAGTGGTGGGAAACCAAACTATCTCTACTGTCCTTTTTTTTTTTTTCCTAAGACAAGTTTTTAAGGCAATTAGCCTCATTACTGCAAATATGCTCTTGTAGCTGTATTTATTTTAACTGCATCTCCTGGTAAAAATACCATTTTCCCTTAATACGTAACCAATAGTCAACTACTTAAGGTTTTCATTTCGAGAAGTGTCTGGAAATGGAATCATCCTGGCAGAGCTTGATCTCATTGGTGTAAAACTAAGAGAATTCCCCTTTTGCTGACTGCTTCCTCTCCACCAGACTGTTCAGACAAAATCGTGAAGGTTTTTTCCCTTTTCACCCACTGCTCACGCTCTTACATTTCACCTGACCCCATTTAATTCCTGGTGGATCTCAGACACCTAATTTTTGGACAAACAAACAAGCAGGTGGTTCCAGGAACCCAGAGTGACTGCACTGGGAAGAATCAAAGAATCTGCTGTTGCTTTTACATTATATGTTAACTCAGGATCAAATGCTGAAATATGGTTCCCTTTCCATGCACAGCATAGACCAGCTGTTTCAGGCGCAGGAACCAAATTTTTGCTGACAGTCGATCACAGTTTATTTGTCATTTACAAATAGTACCTACATAAATTTTCTGCAAAAATTACTATAATTACTGAGAGCAGCACAAGTTATTTCCTTCCCATAATAATGTAAATGAAAAGCATTCGATGCTTTAGATGTGCACACCGAGATCTGTTTAAAAGTAGTTATTACTTTTTGATGAGTTAATTTTTCAAAGTCGTAGTACTACGTAAAGCTGTGCTTTTCCTGCCATTTTTTTGGATCAAGATTCATTCTTGAAACCTACAGACTTGACACAGGAGATAACTATTCCAATTCATGAACAAATGCTATTTACTTTGTATAACATTAGGTGATATATCCTTAACTGAGTACAACTGGGTCACTGCTTTCTAGGTTGGATAGCTCTTCTAGACAAATATTTAATAATTTATCACCAATAAAATAGAGACAGAAGGAGCAGCCTGTCAGTTTGGGATCTGTTTAACAACCATAAATGTCAGGGAGAGATTCATCAGTTTCTTTTGTTCATCCTCCATCTGATGAGGGAAATTTAGCATTTATCTTCTTATCACTGTTGCAAAGCCGAACAGAAATACTTTCTTAAACAGCTCTCTGCCGATTATGTTGAACTTGAAAATACAAAATGAATTCAAAGTTCATCTTGTAGTCTCTTATCTATTTGCAATCAACCCATAAATAAGCTGTCATCCATTCAGTTACTTCCTTCTTGAAAAATAGAGAGAGAAATCAAGACACAAATTTACAAGTAATTTTGTATTTTTATGTAAGGCGATTTACAGAGCACTGATGTTGAAAGTTTGCAAGTATATAAATGATGCAGAGAACAAAAAGAGATGGTGCTTATTGAACTGTAGTAATATGGTGAAGACGCCCTGAAAATGGATTCACGAGTCATTGCACTTTGCTTTGACTCTTTTTGTCTCCCTGAAACTGTACTTTGGTCCCTTAGTTCAGTTTACTGATGATGCTTTCCTGCAATACTCTAAGAAACAAAGTGCAACAAAAATGTTTTATTTGGCAGTGAGAAGTACCCTACACTTTCACAGAGTAAAATGAGTAGAAAAAGACACCCATGACTTCTCAGAAATCATGCTAAATATTTGTAAGGGCATTGTACTCTACTACATGTAACTAGAAAGAAAATATGAACCCATCATTCAAGTCTACATTCACAAATACAGACTTTTTCAGACTGGTTCCAGATCATCATGAAAGACTTTCTAAGAGCTTGTGCTTGAGGGTGTTGAGATTCAGACTACAACACTTAAATGTGATTGTTTCAGGTTGGGTTACACTACAGATTTTCTCCGATTAAGGGTTTCCTTGATATTTTTCATTAAGGCTCCTCATGAGATATAGTATAAAACAAGACCCTGCTATCAGTCCCTTTAGGGGTTCTATCTAGGAGGGGTATTAACATGACCTTTCCATCAGCTATTTCAATTAATAACAATCCCTGAACTTCCCTGCAATGCCAGAGGTAGGGTGTAGGTCTCAGTCTCTGGGAATGAGGTACACCGTGTTCCTAATGAAAAATGAAACTCTGGGGGAAAGAATAAATGTACTAACATGTTGATTTATTTCCAGGCCACTTCTGGGTCATCCATTGGAAATTTTAGGCAGCTATCTGGATGAAAAGATTCATCCCAGTGAGACTCAAAAATGTGGAACCCAAAGCCTACAAGACTGATTTTAGGTGTAAAGAAATTCAGCTCTGACTAGAGTGGACTTCGCAGTCCAAAGCAAAGGAGTCTTGACCAGCCTCCAAATACTGAAATCTGCTCTGACAACAGTCTTTGCTGAAGAATCACTCACCCATCTGACCAAACTGTTCCTAAAGAGCACGAACCTTGCTCAAGCAACAGAAAAGCTGGAAAGCCAGAGAAATCCTAGTTGGATGTGAATAAACAAATGAAGACAGAGACTGCAGCTTATCTGTTCTAGTACTCATTAATACATGGAGAAGTTTCTTTTCTAAAACTATTTTCTCGCTCCTAGCCACAACTAAAACAAAAAAATGGAAATAAAAAATACTAAATTACTTTTGAGGACAAGCAAATGAAATGTGTTTTTTGTCTTCTTTATTTCTGCAGGTGCAGGATTTAAATAGCCCTATGCCTACTGTTTGTCTTCTGCAGTGAAATGAGAAAATTTTGTTATGATCACTGAATCCGGGGCTGGAAGTAACTCAATGGATCATTTACTCTGTTTTCACCACCTGAGGCAGAACTGACTGTAGTTGCATCATGGCTAACAAATGGCTGTCTGTCACACCTGGGTATTTCCCATGCTACAGACCTGGTGACCTGCCTGGTAATCTATCACATCACAAACCTCACTTCTCCTAAATCCAGTCCAAATCTTTTTTCTCATATTTTGTCTATTAAACTGTGTTCCACACCTCCCCTAGGGCACACACAGAGCAAACTCACTCTTCAAAGATGGGCTGCAAGGCAAGAAGATTGTTATCAGGCGCCAATAACCCCTTCCTCTATGTCTTTGGTATTTCAGATAAATGACTTCAGATCACTCATTCTTTCCTTGTAGGACAGGCTTTCTAAATCTCTGATCATTTTTACTGCTTTCCCCTGGAGTCCCTCCAACTGGCCTATACCCTTCTTCAAGTGGAAAGCTCAAAGCTTTACCTGTGAAGGATGAAAGGAATGCTCATATGTCTTATAACCCATACCTCAACTTATAAATCCCAATATAGTATTTGAACATTTCATCACAGCCTGATGTGTAAAAGACAAGATGCTACAGCTAACAAAGTTCTAGATACTATTCTATGGGATTCTTTTCCATACATTTTTCTGTTAAGCGCTATTTAGTAGATTATTTATTTCTTTCTGCTGAAAGCACCTTGCAGTTGTCCCTGCTGAATTAGACCTTTGTTTTTTTTCAGAACACTTTCAGTGTTAAGGCCTCCCAGCACATGGTGTCATCTGAGAAAAAAGGTGAAAAAGAGTTGCAGAAGAGGAGTATGGCATCCTCTAGAAACCATTAATCTTCAAACTTTTTCTATGTGCTTATAAAGAGAATTTCTACTTGTTCCTGTGTTTTTTTCTGGGGTTCTGAAAGCAAACTTATGGCTTTATGGTCCCTTGGCTCCTCTTGATCACTTCAGTGAAGATGAGTTTTCTGCTTACGCCTTTCCTTCTTCACACAGATGTTCAAAACCAACGACTGTCAGCACTCAGATTTCATCAGCCAAGTTTTAGTGGTCTCAGATCAAGACCATCAGGACCTGCATGTGTAAAAATATCAAACTTTAAGTGCTGCCAGGCTGTTCCATCTTTATTTGACAGGGGGGTCTTATCCATCTGTTGCTGGTTTAAATCATAATACGAACTTTGTCACAGATGACCTTTCTGTGAAAACTGATGCCAGTGAAAAGGCAGGCACTTCTTATATCTTGCCTCAAAAGCACCCATCATTTCAATGTCTCTCTGTAACTAAAAAATACTTCTCTACAATTATTTTCACTGCATTACAGGGAGATGCGATTTGCTGTAACAGAATTTAGAAGTAGAATTTAAAAATAACTTTCAGAAATTTTGGCGATGGCACTTGATAATCATTAGAATTTAGAAATGATACACATCCAATCTACAGACTATGGGTAGGGTTTGCCCCTGGCCTATCTTTATTTTTCAATTACCATACATATATAAAATATAAAGGTGCCTTCATTAAAAAACTTTACTAAATTATTTGCTGTAACTTTATATTTCCTTATTTCAGGTCTCTCTGTTTGTTGGAGTGGCTAGTTTGTCTTTCTGTTAATTTCATAAAAAAACAACACATTGTTTTGCATAAGAATCAAAACAAACAAAAAAAAACCCAGAACACAGTTTAGGAAAAAAACCCTATTATGTCCTTATTTGCAAATATCACTCTCCAAAATAAAAATGTCAAGCATGCCTTGAAGATATTGTTCTTTTAGCTTATGTAACATATCTTTTATCATATCCCAAATGTGTCATTGTATCCTTTTTCACATTTCATTCAGATCTAAAATCTTGTTTTGCAACTGTTTCTTCCTATCAAAGACAATGACTGGACAAAATTATTTCTAAAGCATCCAAGAGAAGGCTACTTACTTGTTTGTATAAACCACTACTCAAGATTCAGAAGCTTCATCCTGGGTAACGAACACAGGGCTTTGTGCTCTTGGAATACTTTGGATACACTACCCACTGTTTCTGGTTTCACAGGATGTTCTCTCCACAGACATAATTTCCTTTTTTAAGCTTTCAGAGTTGCCTTTGTCTCAGGCAAAATGAGGCATTAAAGACATAAGCATTAAGCTTTCTCTTTGCCTTTCTCATATAAAGTCAGCCAAAATGTACCCTGGAAGAGGTCACAGGAATTTTTTTCATCAACTGAGCACACCAAATGCTTCACGTTAAGGAAAACTTATTCCCTTGCCATTGTCCCAAATGGCAGAATTTCTGAACAAAAAAATTTGAATTGAGCCTCTGCAATCAAAGAAAAAGAAGTGACACTGTCTCACAAATCACATGGCTTTTCTGCTCACTAGACAGAAGTGTTGAAGAGCCGTTGTCAGTCTGTCAGGGAGCACAAGCCTTTGGCACAACAAAGACTATACTTTGCTTCTGCAAGAAGCTTCATTTCACTGATCTCACTGTGTCTGCAGTGTGGAACTTCTGCTATGTGTCAAAATCAGCTGCCCTTTGTACACATCACATGACATACCAGAATCTTTGTGTGCTAGAATCTCAGCCCCTGGACTTCTTGGTCTCATATCCTAAGATGGCACAATTGGAAAGCATGGTCACCTGCATAGATCATTTGTTTCATGGCAAATGGCAAAGGATCTTCTTCCATCTAAATTCTAAAAGAAAGGCTAGCATTTATAGGAATATGAATATAATATTTAAAGACACAACAATAGAAAAAAACCACCCTAACTGATGAAGAAAAAGCAGTTTTCCAAAGCTGTTGGACAAATTATCTAAAATAACAAATGTTAAATTAAAGCTAAAATACTATAGGGAAATTTTTTTTTTGCCAAGTGTTGAGATCTGGCTATCACATTTTACCTAAGCAACCTAAAAAGAACCCAAGTTGCATTCTCTCTTTTGTTTTCATTAAGGCTAGCTGCAATTTTAGCCAAACTTTAAAATACTAAAAGCAAAATGAAGATAACAGAGCTGCAGAAAGGACTAGAATATAGTATTGGAAATTGTCAGATGAATGACTATTTGCAATTAATCGCTTTGGTGTCTGGCTTCTGACTAAGGCAGCTATTCCCTTCAGATGTTCAGAAACACTTTAATGTAACTTCTTCCTTTTTTCAACTAGTGGAAACAAAAGAATAATATTGACAATACAGAAAATTTCTTTAAATAGGCTTCAGACTGATATTTTATTTACCATATCACTTGAATCTTTAAGCTTCACCCAGCTTTGTCACTCCACCACGATCAGAACCTCTAATGTCTTTCTCAGAAGACTTAAAGTACTGTCTGCTTGTGCTTAGCTTTACAGAAAAAAAAAAGAGACAAGAACATAAGAAAAATGAATAGCTACAGGTTCCCAAGCTACAAAAATTTAATTAAATACAATTCATTCTTTTAAAGGTGCCTTCATGATATTACAATATTTTGCTGATGCATGTTGTCTTCCAGACAGCAGATTTCTTAAGAAAGATCTGGACATCTAAAAAACTATCAAAAAGACAGAACTTGCTACATAGATAATTAACTGAACAATAAAGGATGAAATCACTGCTCTGTAATTTCACCTGGTTAATTTGCACATTTGGCTTTATGAAGCTCTGCAAAGAAGCAAATATAAGGATTTTCAGACTTAGTTGCAAGTGACAGATGTCGTGTCAGTGAACGTATTCCACATCGGACACTAAAGCCTTAATATATCTTCTGTTGCATCAGGATGTCACATCAGGCTCACAGCAGCTGCTGTCATATAATTGTTTATTTATTAAAGTGGTGAAAGATCAAGCATGATCATTCTCTAAAACTTACCTGAGGAATTTAAAACAAACAACATATAGGTAGTGAAAAAAGGCAAAGAAAACTGCCACTCCCTAGACAATTCTCACTGCTCCACTAAGAAAACAGAAAAGAGATATTGGCCTCCTGCCCACAGAAGGACTTCTTTCCACACCCAGCCCAGTAGTTTAGCAAATGAAGCCATTCTCCTTCCTCATCTTTTGATTTATTGTGTATCTGGAAACACTGATGAGCCAATTAACACTCTGCTGCACTGTCTGCTGCATCTCCTCCCTTTCTTGTGTTGGCCTGATGAAAACAGCAATGGGAAACATAATGAAAGGGAACTTCTGTAACTCCCCTTTTAACTCTCATACAGCACTCTACAGTGGGGAGGGAAATGATGAAACTATTCCCTGACCCAGAAATTTAGAATCTAAAGGAAAAAAGGAGTGCAAAGGCGTGCTATAATTACACTATTATGAGGCCTACTGTAATTACAGTAGGGGAATTGGGAAAGAAGTTGACCAAGATTCACTAGGAATTTGTGTAACACTTGTCATGGACAAAAAAAAAAAAACAAAGAAAAAAGAAAAAAACGCTTAATGGTGGAGATGACAAGTCCTTGGGATTTTCAGAAGTGACACAGAGCAAAAGGCAGCAGTGTTAAATAGCATCCCAAAGCACAGACACCACAGTTTTCCATATAAGCCTGAGACAAAGGATGTTGCAAGAAACTTTTCAGCAGTGCCCCAGAGATCAGTGTGTAGCTGGGAAATCCATTTAGTAAGCCACTTCCTTTGAAGCATTTCCACAAGGACGGGATAAATCAAACACAGAATTCTTAAAATGGTCTGCCTTATTCTCACCCACGAAAGAAGTAAGCCTTATGGGCCAAGCCTGGAGATGCGTCCCTTACCCAGCAGCTGAGCACAGAAAATTAAAAGCCCTTTCTCTCTGTATGAGTAAAGGAAGTGACAAAGAAAAGAAAATGTAACATCTTCATCCCCTCAAATTTCCAGTGTGAGGTTACGGAGTTAAACCTGTCAAGGTGACAAGAATAGTATCAGGGGGAATCTAGTAAGTCATGCTAACTGCTCTTGAATCTCAGCAAAAGCCACAGAAGTAACTTCGACCACAGCAAAAGGATTGACATCTTATGACAGAGAATGATAAAAAAACAAGGTCACGCTGGTACAACATCCCACTCCCTGTCTCTGGTCAGAGCTGACAAAACTACCCAGGCAGCTGGATAATACTGCAAAAATCCTACCAAATTCAGAAAGGACAAGCACAGAAGATTTTGTCAATTGAAATGTCAATGGTCTACTTAGCTCCAAAGATGGCTGAATTTGGTCTGGCGTGACAACAATTTCATACCACCATCTTCTGCCATTTAACTGCAATTGTAACAAACAAGGTGACAGATTCACTTTCTTTCTCCACTGAAGACAAAAAGAAGCCTGGCAAAGCCGATTTTTTTGGGAAACGAAATGTTAAGCTTTTTGGCACCCAAGCCTACCTGCACATCTTTCCTTCCCTGGGCTGCTGCTTTCACTCGATTGCAGCCGCAGTTCATTAAGATGAATCGTGTTCTGCTGAAGCTGCCTCATCAGTAAGTATTGCTGAAGCAATTTAGTAATGATCTTAATGTGCAGTGCTGGATTTTTATAGCCATCTCAATTGGCTATTAAAATACAGCACTGCACTTTGAAATTGCTACTGCACCACTTCAGAAATAGTTAGCGTGATGGAGTTGCAGAAAGTACTGTTCATTTCAGCAGAAACCTCACTCTTTGTGAATGATTTCTGGAATACTGATACTTTCAATCTACTATGAGATTAGATGCTCGCTTTGCATATTAACCCAGGATTCTTAGAACTGCTTGGAGAGTTCTTAAGAACTAAACAGTTTTGAGGGAAAAATAAAACAAGCAAAATATATGTATATAAAATTGCTTCACCGTCTCCAAGTCATTTCATTTATTCCTTTACTGCCAATGGAAAATGACAGTCAAATGCAAAAGAGGGAAGTCGGAATTATCATGAAAATCTAAGATTTTAAACAAGTGATATGAGAGTAGCTTTAGTTTTAGGTGAGACACCAACAAGATGAGTGGCTTTTGAATTCTATTTGAAATTATCCTTGTTCTAGAAAATTGACTACTTAGATCCAAGCATGGCCGGATTTGGTCTAATGTGACAACAACTTGATACCAACATCTCCTGCCATTTAACTGCAATTGTAACAAAACCCACAACAGATTGACTTACTTTCTCCACTGAAGACAAAAAGACGGTAGCTAAAACCTGAAATACTAGAGCTGAACTACGACTCTAATAACAATATCTATTATTATGTGAGATTACAATAAATGAGCACTACTTCTACCATGGGAAGTTGTGGAGTCCCCTTCTCTGGAGATTTTCAAGACCCGCCTGGATGCAGCCCTGAGTGATGTGCTCTGGGCAATCCTGCTTTAGCAGGGGAGTTGGACTAGACAATCTCTAGGGGTCCCTTCCAACTCTGACAATTCCATAACTCCATGAACTGCTCCACAGAATGAATGGTTTTAAAGAAATATTTCATATGTGGTAATTTATACAAATGAGGTGGTAAGTCTGTAGTGACCAAAGACAGACTATACATATAATATTTTACTTGTGCCATAAAGCAGAATATGATAACAGCAGCTGTACTCAGATATTATCATTTAAATTAAAGAACAAGATCCTCAGTCTGTGAAATATGAAAATGCAGATATAAACTCCCACTTTTTCTCCATCAGATATTGGCAACACTAATATGTCAAAATATTTTTGACAGCAAAGCCTTTTATAGCACTATCACAGAGCTTTCTAATTTTATGTGTTTCAAGAGAATACAATTTTCATGCGAAAAACTACACAGATACTCACATATTCTTACATTAGATAATCCTAGCCTGCAGGGAAGTTATGCCTTTTAGTGATGTTAACTTATAAACGACGGTTTTGAATCACTATCTTAAAATTGGAAAACTATGTATTAGTCCTTGACAGAGCACTTTCTGCTAATTGGATGAAATGCGAGTCCATTCAAGCAAAGACATTTAACAAAAAAATGGTATTTTAGTTTCAGTTGTGGTGGTTTTCCATTTATACCTGTAGTAAGTGACAGTGTGTTACAGTAATATGAAGTGAAGCACTTTAATTAGAGTTGAGAACCTGAATAGTTTGTTAAATCTAGGTTTGGGAAAGATTTTCCCACTTCCTCATTTTTCTATAGGTCTCCTTTTTAAGTTGCTCCATTTTGCTCTGTTTTAGATCAGGATTCACAGAAAACCTCACAGTACAGAAGGAGAACACTGAAAAACAGAAGTAAATTCACAGCTGAAGAGATCATAAGTCTGAAATTCTTAAAAGACCATAAGAAAAGGTTTAAGGTTCTATCCAAACTGTAAAAAAACAATTTTGTTGAAAACATTTCAGAACTATAAAAACATTTCTTAGCATGAAATAAAAAATGTTTTGAATATTTTGAATGAAATATTTCAAGTGATCATAAACTAACAAATTAACTTGCCATAACCCCCCTCTCCCCAAGTGCTAAAGTTTTCTATGCAGTATTTAGTGTCACTTAAATTAGAGAAAATAGGCCGTTATAGTAGTAGAAGTGATAGTTATATTAATAAAAAATATATGTACCATCAGCAGTCTGAAGCAAGCATTTGCAATCGGTTCTCAAACAGCTAGACCTGAAAGCTCTCAGTGTTTTCTGAAATTGGGACAGAAATAATTGGGGTTCTCTGTTTCCAAAGCTTCCTCTTTCATTTTAAGTGTTGTAGCTATTACCTGAGATAAAAAGATAACCTCTGACTTTGCTTTAGTAGATAAAAATGATAAGATTTATCCCTTACTGGGAGCAGCACTTGTAAAAATTTAAAATACTCTGTTATGCTGTTCTGAATTTTTTAGCAGACATTTTCAAATAAGCATAATTCTGCACTTTTTTTTTTTACTATTTCAGTTGTCACTGCAAGCTGGGATGCCATCTATGCAACAGAACAGATTTTTCCAGTAAAGCTATCACTCCAAACTAAAATATGTCGAATTCTATGAAACAGAAGTATGAACCTCTATGAAACTACAGACAGTAACAGAGTACAGAACATTTCAGTAGCAATTCAAAGTAAATCTACAGTGAAACCATACCTTATATTGATGGTGACAACCTCTGCATCTTCTCAAGAAACTTCCATAACTAATCAATGAGTTAAAAAATTTGCTGTTTAAAACATACTGATTCTTTTCTTAGTATAGTAAGAAAGCTCCATTACTACACAGTGACTTTATTCAGTGTCATCAAGAATAAAACAAATAGTTATGTGAAAAGGAAATCTACCACGTGCTGCACAGTCGCTTCAGGCCAGCACAGAAAACAATGAAATGGAAACTCTGGAACTTGTTATGCCCAATGACTTCATCTAACATTTAGATGGATATAAATAATTCAAAGAATAAATGCGTATTATGCCCTTTGCATTCATCACAACTTATTTTTGAGTATTTTATTGAAATACCCAGTTTAGGACCTTACTCTTTGCTGATTAAGAAGAAAATTTAGATAAGTAGGATTGCCATATAGAGACAGAGATAGAATTGGGCTGAACAGTGCTTAATAGATGCGTTAATTTCTAACTTACATCCCCGAAACACAACAACAATCCAAATGTATTAAAGGAAAAATCCTGATATGGCCCTAATTCTGAGAGCAGGAGAGAGTAGAGGAATACGTGCCCCCAGATATCTTCTGTTAAGTACCCAAAGCTGGGTGAAGTGAACCTGATCAAAATGTATCATTGGCTGAATTCACCAGGAATTAAAAAAATGCATAGTTACAGACAACACAAGAGAAACACAGCTACTGCTGTGTCCAGAGCTTTTGTCTAAAATACAGTGAATAACAGGGCAGCCCTAGCCATCACTGTAAGATTCCAACGCGGTTTAAACACTGTAAAGAGTTACTATTAAATTGTCATTAAGGGTGAGGGAAACTGATCCTTTTTCTCCATGATTTTATACTCAAGCCACCAGAATATGCAGGTGGCAGAATCAGCTCTCCTTTCTATTGTTCCTTTTTTGGGTGTTTTTAAGTCTGCCATTTCTCCTCTCAAGTTTCCTGGTACTCACCTGTCCTGCTTTACATACCCTAAGCTTAATTTCTGCAGTTGTGATGTCTTTTAAGAGGTCACATTTCCTATAGAATTGAGGTCAGAAGTTTATTACGTGATCCAACACTGCTGTAGTTACTGGAATCATTAATTTCTGCAGTAATTTTTTTTCTTCTGGTATATAATATCAGAGCTTAAATTATCAGTTAGGTATTCGTAGGTAACACATTACACAACCTCTGCTTGTTTAATGAAGTTTCTGACTGCCAGAAATTTTCTACAATGGCAGAAATCCATTTTTTCTGGCTGCTTCTTTTGGAAATGAAATTTTAAAAAATCAAGTTTAATTTCTATAACTAATCTTACATCAAGCACGCTACTCTATACTTCTGGTTTTAGTAAAAAAAAGATCTGCAGTGTGATAGGACAGCGTGAAAATCCCAGAGGCCAGTGGAATTCTTTTGGTTTGAAATCCTCCAGTCAAATGCAATCGAACAGGTTTGAACACTGATCTCTAACTAGTGACTGAAGTTTGTGATTCACTGCACATACCTCTTTGCAGGGTTTTATAGGGAGCTAATACACAAGTTATATTACAAAGCCAAATACCACCATTAAATTGCTTTGGTTTGAATGTCTGCATGTTTGTTCCTGGGGAACAACCACTGCAGTGTACACAATCCATTCTCATTACTGTTAGTCTTGTTATGTTTCAATACAGAGCAAGAAAAGCATATTACTTAAGGACAGGATTTTCAGCAGCATCTAAATCCTATTGATTTTCAATAAGAAAGCTCCATTGTATATCCTTCCTCTGTTACAGCCCTCAGCTGCTGCAAAGACTGTGGCTGCTAAAACCTGCAGTGTCCCGAGAGTGATGGAAATAAAACACCTACTGTTTACTACTAAATACCACGCAAAGCCAGCAGTGACTCACTAAAATTGTATGTCTAGCTGGAGTGGCATACAAAAGACAATCTGAAAGAGAGGAAAATCCTGGAATGATCACGGTTAGCAATAACTTCCAAGACACAGACTATAGACATCAGCCAATATTATCAATCAGGTGTGGCAAACTGTTGAATGCACAGCTTTAAATATCCACACAGCTGTAGTTCTGTTTGAAACCTTGATTTTCTATTACACAACTCAGTTGTGTCTTTGTCTACTTCTTTTCCCCAAAAGTCAAGGCAAAGAGTTATATTTTCAGCACATACGATGCTTTTGCAAAGGGGATCTGCAGTCGAAAGGGACCACTGGAGCCATTACTATGACCTTTTCTCTGCCACATGCGCAAAGCCATTGCTAGACAATGCTACAGCACTTTTAACTTCTAATGTTCAAAACAGATTTGTGAAATTAAGCTATGGATTTTATATGGTGTTTCCTACCTAGAAAAACTAGCATCCACTTGCAAAAAAAAAAAAAATCTGACCTTTATAGTACGACCTTTATAAGCTATGAGTCTGAATATCTTAGATGAAATTAAAAGAATATTCTATAAAAAGCCTTGCAAATTTCCTTCCTTATCACTTACAAGTGCTGAAAGATATGATCTACTACACATACACAGGCAAACCAGTGATCTCCGAGTTTACATGGTATTACGGAAGCCAAGACATGCTTTCATGTGGTAAATCCTCATCACAGCAAGGAACGAACTGAGTGTACGCTGAGCGATATCCTGACAGACAGGGAAAGAAGCAACTGAAAAGATATTTGCTACTCCAAGTTTTGTACAGAACAGCCTTCTTGTCTAAGAACCAGATTCCCCTTTCTTTATTCACTTTGTGATTAGGAAGGAAGGAATAGTGTGGGAATTAACATGCTGATTTTCAGATCCTGCTCTGGACATTAAACCTTCCCAATTTCACTCTGAGAAGTATTTATATACATGGTGTTTCTAAGTTCTTCTTGCACTGTATAATATTGGTGTGAAAGAGCAGTTCACAGATAAATCACCTGAAATATGAGTAGATAAGCATCACACGAGTGACTAGCGCTGAAACCTACAGTCAAGATTGACAGGCTTTATTCTTAACTTCTGCCATGAGTTGGATACCTCTCAACAGAGATTATTTTTCATGGAAGATTTAAAAAAAAAAAGTCAAAGGAAAAGTGCTACAGATATTCTAATTATTAGTAATTGATAAGATTTGATTGAATTGAGAAGATTTCCAACTAGTCTATGAGCTATTTACTTCATTCATGTATGAATTAACACTTTTTTCATCTGTGGAAAAAAGAATAGAACAGAATAAAACAGCATACATGTGTATTGTATGTAATTGTATGCATTGTATAGTAAAGATGCAAAGAACTTTTGCAAAGAACTAGCCCACCAACCTTTTTGTTTTATCCAAGTTTCCAGTTAACTTATTTCTATAATATTGAAGTGAAAATTAAAAAAAAATATAATTAGCTTAACAATAAATTTCAGTATTTATAACACATATCTGTAGGAAACTTCATATAAGAGTAGAGCTACAAAATTGATGTTTGTAGCACTAAGCAACAAAGCTTTAGCATGTCATAAAAGGTACCTTTTTAGTATCCACTCTCTTTTATGAAAATAAATGTAAAAAATAAATAGTTTCAGGCATACAATCAAAAACAAGCACGATGCAAAAACATTATTAGATAATGATTGCCTCTCTTGTCTATTTCCACAATGCAGCAAAAATTTGGTCATGGTGAATAATTTTTACTGTTTCATCACAACCTGAAAGGATATGTTAATTTTAGTTTCTTTAGCCTTAGGTTACTCAAAATGACTATCATATCACACACTCAGTTTAATTCCAAAGCTTTAAAAACATTGCTGCCTGCACTACTATTCTGAATTCATACACGTAGGAAATCTCATTAGAGATGCTTTTCTATTAGAAAGTCAATTTAGCATTGTAATTGACCAAAAGAATCCAGACTTTTGGGGGTTTACCCTTAGAAAATGTTTAAATATATCTTACTATTCACTAAGAGCAGAGAATGATGAATTCACTGCTGTGTCAAATAACCGTGATATAAAGAGAAGAGGCATAGTGCAATATTGAAAACAGTGCACTAACTTTGCTTACTATGAATGGATAATCTCAACAATTCCATGTGAAATAGAAACAAATATACTCAATTACTGATATAAAAACTATGTAGAAGCATACTGCACAGAGATGAAATGTAAGGGTAACCACTGCAAAAGCTACAGGCTATTCCCTGTAGATAAAACAGGTAGAATACCCTCATGTGCATGGCATACATTAAGAGACATGCAAATTTTTTCATTTCATCTATATACCATTAACTAAAGACTTACTTATGAAATAATTATTATGGATCCAAAAAATCTACTGCAGTTCATTCTATTTGCATGTACTGTGAAAATATCCATTTTCTTTGCCAATAAATTAATTAAATACAATATTCAGAGGGAAATTTCAGGCAGGAAAAACAATGAAATAAAATTTAGTAAAAATAACACTGCTGCAAATAAATACTTTTTTGCAAAAGGAAAGGTGAAAATGTAATATTCACAATTTGTTCTAATGTTTCTAGAATATAATTTGGTTGTTTGGGTTTTTTTTTTTTTTCTGTAACCAGAAGGTTCTGCTGGAAGTGATAAAGCTGATATAGACTAGTGAAGGTTTCATGCTAGACTTCCATGTAAATTTGTTGGAAGGACAAAATAAAATTCTCCTACATATCTCGGTAAGTTAATATTCTTATCTCTTGTTCCAAAGATAACTGTAGAAGAAACCATCAACATGAAAGTAGAAAGGATAAGTTGGATAATCATAAACTCTTCTGAATGAAGGCAGAATTCAGAAACACAGTATTCAACAGCACCTTAAATGAAAGTCAAAGGTCTCAGTACAGCAACTTTAGAGGAAGCATATGTGCTGCCAATGTAAAGCATAATATCTCTGCATCTTGCATTTCTTCAGGAGGTAATGAGCCTTCTCTGCAGTAAACATCAAATGAAATAAACCACAACTCCCTGAATACCTTTATATTTCAGGAAGAGACATGCAACCATGAATTCTTGTTCTACCAGCCTAAATTAAGTGCATTTCAGTATTTGACAGGTCAACCAGTTGACATATCAACAGTCAGATGTCATTTGAGCTACATGAGAAGTCTTTTCATTTTCATATTACCTTTAGGTCCTTTGAACAACTTGATCTCTACCACGGTCTCCAGAATAGGTCTCCTTCGACGGACATACAATCGTACAATGGAGCCAGCCTCTTTTAGGGCCTCCACGGCTTTGCTGTGTGAGACTTCTGACACGTCAACCTCATTCACTCGCAAGATGCAATCATTGACCCTATAAGAAAAATAAAGAACCATAAATACTAAATGCTTCAGCTGTTACTTTGGACCGAACAGAGTTTTGCCAGTAGTGCTGTACAATGAAGAACACTTCACTGGGAAGTCTGCCCGATGACAGACTTCATGCGCTATGGTCCATCAGCAACGAGACAGAAAGAGAATACTGAGTCCCTCCAGAAGACATACCTGATTCAAACTAAAGTCTGCCTACTCACACACACCCACCATCCTCCTTCATAAATTGGACTTGGATCCAATAGAGTGACAGAAATGAGTAACTAATAACTTGTCTTTAGAGACTTCATTAAAATACTTTTTACTAAACACTATATATAAGTTACAACACTCATGCTGTATGCTATTACTACCACAGTTGCTCTTAAGGAAATCTGTTGATTTAATTTCCCCACCTTGAGTACTGTGTCCAGTTTTGGGCCCCTCATTACAAGACTGACATTGAGGTGCTGGCGCGTGTCCAGAGAAGGACAGCACAGGTGGTGAGGGGTCTGGAGAACAGGTCTCATGAGGGAACTGGGGTTGTTTAGTG
>JAOXJM010000001.1:207658356-207670203 GCA_026413425.1 Tringa solitaria | reverse complement strand
TTTTATTTGTTTTTTGTTTTTTTTTTTTTTATCTCAAGACCTTTTAAAATTCATATTTTCAAGCTTGCCTTCACAAAACAGGAAAGTGTATTTTCTGAAAGCAATAGATAAGGAACTCATATGACCCACTAATTCCTGTACACAGAAGTTTGAGAAAAATGCCTCCACCACAAAATGGGAATTGGACTGTGAGAAACTATAAACAGAAAGAACGATATCTGACTCAAAACTGCTTTGGTTTATGATTGCTGAAAATAAATTCATATTTCAGGATTCTCTGCTCTTTTACACTTGATCATAATTGAAAGCTTTTCATTATTATTTTACTGATTTTTCTTCCAATCAAGTTATATCACTACACTGCACTTCTAGTTCCATAAGCTGATCACTCTCATTTTCATAGAGCATGATGAATTTTTTAGATGTGTGCTGCATTTTAGAAGCCAGAATTTCACTTATGATTGATAAACAATAGAAAGAATGGCCGAGATAGATAGTATATTGAAGTTCTTTGCTTTATCTATGCAACTGAGGCAACTTCTGTATTTTTTTATTTGACACAAACTCAAATAAAACAAAAAAAGGCACTGAGCCATGAATTACTGCAAGTGTCTTTCTTCCAGAGAGTAAAAGAAGTTTAAATTCAGAGCTTCTTTATTAAAAAGTAGATGTTTGCCCATGGACAACTGACAATTGTGAGACAGAAGCAGAAGGTTTTATGCATCAAAAGACTTAAAAGATCAAACTGTTGAGAGAAATTCTCCTTCAACTCAGTGGGAACGGTTGCTGCTTCTGTAGGTTTTATATTCTCTGTCACTGATTTGAAACTCAAAACTTCAAAGAAAGATGGTATGCAGCATTCAGAAAAAAAAAAGTAATTTTCAGCTAGTTCCAAGTTTATTATATTCACATTTAGCTAAAGTAAATCATATCTAAAATTAATTCTTTTGTATTCCATGAAATTATTTACTATATATTATTGATTATAGATTAAATTATTTTCTATATGTTATATTGACTTCATAAAAGATTCCACAGCTTTCTGTGTTTTGCAAGATTAGAAGTTTGTGCCAGTGCACTTACCAGACTGTCTTCTAAAATCTGAATTGTGCAGTGTATTGGTTCTTATATTAGTTCTAGAAGTCAGTGCATTTCCAGGAGGGTGCTATGTAAACATATAGTTATCACTTCCTCAAGTGGGGCAGGGGAGGGAAAGGTGCTGATCTCCTCTCTCTGGTGACCAGTGATAGGACACAAGGAAATGGAACGAAGCTGCATCAGGGGAAGTTTAGATTGAACATCAGGAAAAGGCTCTTCACTGAGAAGGTGGTCACTCACTGGAACAGATTCCCCAGGAAAGTGGTCAGGGCACCAAGCCTGTCAGAGTTCAAAGAGCTCCTAGTCACATGGTTTAATTTTAGGTAGTCCTGAAAGGGGCAGGAAGTTGGACTTAATGATCCTTATGGGTCCCTTCCAACTTGAGATATTCTATCATTCTATGATTAATGTTTAAATGTTCAAGAAGTTTTTCAAAACCAGAAATGTTTTATTAAAATGAATGTAGTCTAAAGTGGCTGATAACCTCTCCTATTTTTTAAGTATTGCTGTAGACATATGGGCCATGAAGCCATACAAACTTACACTAGGCATTGTACCTACTGTCAATAAAAGTACTGTTCTCCACTAAAGGAAAAACAGGATCTTAATCACCTTTGTTCCAGTCTCACAGACAGGTTTTGTATAAAAGAATATTCTACAGAATCAGAGAACAATTCAATTGGGAAGGGACATCTGGAGGCCATCTACTCCAACAGCTGCTCAAAACAGGGCCAACTTGAAAGTTCAATCACATGACTCAGGACTTTGTCCAGATGAATTCTGAATCCTTCTGAAGACAGAGATGCCACAACCTCACTGAACCACCAGTTACAGTACCTTACTACCCTCTTTAAAACGACTTTTTTTTTTCCCCAGACCCAACTGAATTTCCCTTATTGAAACATGTGACGGTCGTCTCTAGTCCTTCCTCTGTGCATCTCCACTGACCTCCATTGCTGCCAGGGCACACTGGTGACCAAGGTGCAAATTACAGAATGACAGTATCATTTAGGTTGGAAAGCACCTCTTTAGATCATCTCATTGAGCCCTCCCTACTGAAGCAAGGTTAGCTATTGCAGGTTGCCCAGTCTAGTCAGGTTTTGTATGCCTCCAAAGATGGAGGCTCCACAACCACTCTGAGCAACCTGTGCCCAGAGTCAGACACCCTCACAGTAAAACAGTGTTTCCTGATTTTTAGGTGGCATTTCATGTGTTTTAATTTGTTTCCATTACTTTTTGCCCTGTCACTGGGCACTACTGATAAGAGTTTGGCTCCTTTGTCTTCAGTCCCCCACATTGGGTATTTATACCTGATATTTATGTACTTATAACTATAAACTGCCCACTGGAACTCCCAGGTCCTTCCCTACAAATTTGTTTTCTAGCCTGTAAAGCCCTGCTCTCTACTACAATAGCGAGTTACTCCTCCCCAGGTGCAGGAGGTTGCATTTGCTTTTGTTGGACTTACGTGAAGCTTCAGTTGACCTACTCCTCCACTTGTCAACCCATATATACACATAAAAGATTTGCAAGCATCTGTAGCATTAAGTCCATTTCTTGCAAGTTGCTTTCACAATCTCACTATTTGAAGAACTTCACTCAGATAAATTAGATCAAAGGGACTTCATGTAAAATTCAGTAAAAGTGATTTTACAGGCTTTTGCAGATTGAGAAGGTAGTTCAAATCATCCACACCACTATATCATACAGAGTATATGCAGGCAGAGTCTGAAGCAAAAAAAATGAAAGTATATAGTTTTTTCTGCCCATAAACACCAATCTCCCATTCTAAGGTTATTGCTATTCCTGGCAGAGGTTACTACATGATATTGAGCTTTTATTCTTATAGAGCAGCCTTAGCTGATAAACTCTCTGTTATGTAAAATCATGTAAGTCAGTGGAGACTGCCCCAGGATAGCTTTCTGTACAGTGGCATATCAGTAACCATCACCAATACATAAATTTTCAGGTGTTCCTAAGACATGACAAGATTGTCTTTGCCAGCATTGTAGCAAAGGGAAACCCACTTATCAGTTAAAACAAAGAAAGGTGGAATCTTCCCCTAGGAAAAAAACTGTGAAATAAAATCTCACCACCAAAACCAACAAACTTTTTATATGGAATTCCAGACAGAATTTTTGTCTTGAAAATCATGGTGAAATCTTTTGAATTATGGCTACCATTTTGCTACAAAATACTGAAAAAACAATGTTCTGTAACATTAAAGCATCATGTAAGTATGAAACTTGTGTTTGACTGACTGTAAGTGTGGGAAAGACGGGTCATTGCAAATTCTCATGTACTACTAAGGTTTAGAAGAGCTTGTTTGAAAATGAGACAGAAAAAAACCAACCCTTTGAGCACTGATGAGCATACAGAACTCCAGATACTCTGTATAATAATTCATACCATGCGATACTCAGCTAAAGAAAGTGATATTTTCCTATTATTTAGTGTAATAACTTTAAGATTAAGTCAACCCTTTCCCTAATGGCACTTTCAGAGACATTTTTCAAGGTACTTGCAGTTTTCTTCGAAGTTAAAAAGTTCTGCAGATCTCATTTGATCTAATTGCATTCACATAATCAGTATTAACAAGAGTGGAGTTCGGTGTAAACCATGTTTACAAATAAGAATAGGAAAAACAACCATGCCAAATATATGCTTAGCAGTTACAACATTTTACTTAAAATGTGCTAGCGAATACTCTTAAGAATATTATCTAAGTCTTAGTAATAAGATAACTATACTTGTGCTACTAAACTTCTATTACAAAACATGAAGTTTGCCAGGTCTAATCTTAATATGGATCAGCATTAGTATACTATCTTTTGTGGGTTTAGAAGGTATTTCTAAGACTTCTAAAACACAGTAATTACTAAATAATCACAAGTTAAATTTACAGTAGTTAATTAGTATAGCAATGAGTTATTAAATTCTTGATTTCATACAATGATAGCACGAAAAAATACTGCAATGGCTTTTGTCTTCTTAATGGCTTAAACTGGAAAATCTTACAAAACAATTAAAAACTCTACTAAAATATACTATTATTTTTTGCAAGGGATTACTTTGTATTTGTAGAGTAGGCTTAAGAGCCCCTTATGCTTTTCACAGTGTCAAATTTGATAGCATGATTTCTAAATACTGCTGTTTGCTCTCATGCTCTGTTTTTGAAGCTCATCTGGCCCAATGCAGACATCAACAATGCAGATCACTACAGCTGAACCAGTTGATGAAACCTCCTTTTCATCTGAGTCACCAGTAAAAATATTTTAAGATGTGACTCTTCTGTTCTATTTTAGACATTGACTTTAGGATGAGATGAATCACAATGTAGAAATGCTTAGATTTTTCTTCATTAACTATTAGGAAACTCCAAGATGACTCGCTTAGAGGTAGATATCTTTATGACTAAAATGCAGCTATGTGAGATTATTCCTACTCCTTTTGTCTACAATCTCATTTAGGCCATAAATTCTTCAGGCACTCCCAACAGCCATGACTCCTCATCACCATCACAGTAAAAATCGTTTCCAAAAATCAAATTACTAACCTAGTATATGAAACATCTAAAACTTTCTCTAAAAACTGGCTAACTCCCCCTACTTTGAATTAAAAGAAATGGCTTTGGCAAAAGTAGTTATTGTTACCATCTGGTCACATTTCATGAATTGTAGACCATCTGTTTTTGGCAAATGCTCCCAGATCTTAGATTCCAGAGCTAAGATCATGAAAGCTTTAGCATTTTATCCCAAGTCTTCCCAGCTAAATTATCTTTTTGGAGCATCAGCAGGCTTTGCAACTGACAGATGGGTGGCAGCCTCTGTGATAGACAGAAGCCTTTCTACATTCAGTCCGTAGGAAAAGAGAAGCACAAGCAGTTCTGTGGTTCCTCTTGTTTAAGAGATGTGCTACCATGTATTTGAGAATCACAACTTCCAACAACCTGTGTGGCCGTCTCAGGAGCAACAGTAATAGACTACTCTGGAGGTGACTCAGAACATAGAGCATTCCTATCACATCATCAACTAGCAAAAAAAAAAAATGTTTGGAAACAGAGGTAAGCATACTTCACCACAGCAGTCAAATAACAGAGCATCTACAAATAGCTCTGACTATTCACCAATGGCTCTCTAGTTTGGGAAATTTTGATAGCCTTAATGTATAACACCAATGCCTAGTTCTTCAGCCATAAACATGCAAAGACCTAGCAGAGGAGACTGATATATGTGTTTCCTCCTGCTGTTCCCATCTTGCCTTTTGTACTAAATGAAATGATTGGTACAAAGGTAGAGGTGGCACCAGCAAATGCCCCTTTATACGGGAGTTAACTAACCTTATTCAGTTGCTTTAAACTACTTGAATCAGTTCTCCTACCTTAGCAGAAAGGAGTCTCCAGTCATGTCATTTACTTCCCCTGGTCCCATGAAAAACCCAGTTTGTATTTGTCTCCTAGAGAATAGTTCATAATAATGATACATTTTGTCTCCAAACATACACAATGAGTTAGTTTTTACCTGAGTCTTCCATCCTCTGCTGCAGCTCCTCCTGGTATAATCTTAGTAATGAATATCCCAGGATCATCCCCAATGTGTGGGTTATCTGTTCCTCCAGCAATACTGAACCCCAGGCCGGAATTCCCCTGAAAAAATAAAGAAAGGTAAAGGCATCGCTAGATGCTAGATTTCTACAGAATTTATTTGCAGTGCATGAGCAAACTATCGTCACTTCTCAAAGAAAGCACTTTATTTGGCAACACTATACTTGAAGGCAGGTGACTCAGACAGAAAAAATTAATCGTCAGTGAAAGAACAGAGGCTGCAAACACAAGGATTTCCCAGAGTTAGTGGCAGAGTTAATGGATGCTTCTACAGAAACAGTGTTTGACCTAAATTTAATTGTTTTCAAACGCAGTCACATAAATTAGCATCTGAACTCCTATATGAATTTATCCAAGTCAGTGAGAGCTAGAGGCTAAAAACACTTCAGAGCTTTGAAAAAACACTTTAAAAACCACCATCATTTATAAACAGAAACAATGAATAACATTTAGCTCGGAAGTAATTTAGTACACCATTTTCTGTTGAAAAGTGATCAGATTCACATGCTTTAAAACCCCAAATCCACAAAACAAGACAATTCCTTTCTTCTTACTGATTTTCTAAGATGAAATATTTGATAGGGTCTACCCAATAATCCTACTTCTTGCTTTTACTACTCATGAGAATATCATGACAGATAAATAGGCCCGTACACACATACAAACACTTGCAACTTATGTCACTGTTGTCCACAAAAAATTCAAACTCACAATTCTAACCCATTTTTGGAAGTGTATATTAGTTATTACGCTTTCCTATAAAACCTCACATTTATCAGAGCCATTATTTTGAATAAATTCAGTGCCATATTCAATCCTTCAAGTTTCCCTCATCCCAAAGTATTTTTATAATTAGGTATTTAGTCTCATTACAGTCATGAAACACTATTGATATTGCAGTATATATACAGCACTGTGGATGAAATATGTTGAGGGCACTAAAAATACTTTTCTCATATTTCATCAACTTCTCAGATTATTGGGAGTTTGTTTCCTTCATTCCCGCTTGGGGACAGCTATCCAGTTCAGTCCTAGTGAGAAGAGTTACTAATAAAAATGTCACCTCTCTACTTTTTTTTTTTTCTTTTTTAATTTAAATCAAATCTCATTTCTGCAGTTGGGAACTGTGCTTCAATTAGTGGGTCAGGCGTGCAATGCATTTTGTGTGTGGAAGCCTGCATGTTGCCCGCCTGCAGCACATCAAATCCTCAGTTCTGTTATCAGTATTCTACATTCACAAGCGCTGCAGTTCTCATTACTCAAGAGATGTACACGCAATCTGCAGCTCTGCTATCAGCATATAATTGTGAATAAATTTGCAGTACTGAACTAATTTATAATCCAAGAAGAAGGATTTAGAACTACACACATCTTAATGCTTCTCAGCTAGCTATAATACAGAAAGCATTATAATACTGAAACTCTCTGTATATATTTTCTGTAGAGTTAATAAACATCTCCAGGCCAGCATTACAAATCTTTGATTTAAACTCCTTTTCATCATCAGGATCATCTCAGATTCAGGTTATTTTCCCAATATTTTAACACATGCCTAATTATACAGTGCACTCTACACCAGCCTGCACTCTACAACTAGTTTAAGAATATTTTCCTGTAAGGTTTTCTATATGTCATGTTATTAATGAAGCTAATCTTTCAACATATAAGAATGAAAAAACGTGTATAAATATATACTTCAGGAACAAAAGACTTACTACTAAAACCAAGGGCAGATTTCTAGAAAGTATGAGTAAGTAATACTTGATTTTTAAGAAAAGAGGCCTCTAAAAATGAAAATAAAATTGTTGGTTTTATTCTTAACTCCAAAGATATTTAAAAAATATGCAATAATCTGTGTTTCTGAATAGAAGTGGATTTCCAAATCTCCAAAGCCTCCTTCTGATAGGAATAGGAGAGTAGCAATGAGAAATCTGGACATAATTTTTAGTTGGTTAGGGAACACGAACAGCTATATCATAATAAACAAGTGTGCCTGAAGAGCTTTAAAAACTATCAAGGCTCGCCTGTTATGTGGGGTGTGCTTAGCTGTTACAGTTCTTCACATAAAGTTCATGAGGTTTCTTAGCAGGAAATAATTTCTGAAGAGGTTTCACACTTTCCCTGTACTCTTTTCCTCCTACCATACTTTTTTCCATTAACTTTTTAGAGCTAAAAAATATAGCACTGCTGACTGTAAGTAGTGATGTGGTAAAACTGCTACAGCCTTCTCAAGAGAATGAGTGCTAGCCCCTGACATTTATCCATACATGTGCATCTGTTCCACTGCGAGACTATTCTGATTCTGTCCCATAGGAATAACCTTTGAAAAGTACAGGGCAGCACTCCTCACTGGCAATTCTTTATCCAGAAAATTTCAAGCAATTATTCTGGCTGCCGTCTTTGACTCAATCAACAGGATCTACAAGCTGGCACACAGGAGCAGCCTCTGCAGCTCGGTATAGCCCTGCAAAGCTTTCCTGCACCAGAAACCCTGCTGCAAAAGTGGAATGCAATTACACATTTTTTTTTCCCCACCAAGTGGTTCTTGAAGGGTCTGCATTGGCTACATGATAAACTCTTTTCTCTTTGTGCTTCAGCTCATGGCCAACAGGGCTAAAAGCATGGCTACCATCGCTCATGGGTAATCAGCCTTTTGAGAACCTTGGGTTGAAAAAGTAATATAATAGGAACATTCTGGTTAAAAGCTACTGTACTTCAGTTCTGAGCAGAAATCCTGATGTAAGATCCCTCCTCTCCTTCATGCTTTGTCCCGTCTTACTAGTCTGCAGGTTCATCAGCATATGGTTGTTACATTAAAGACTCATCGTAGCTGACAAGCTGTAGCTCCAAGTTCCAATTAAGTTGTGTCTACTAGCACAACGCTTCCTGAACCTTTCTGCAAGGGTGAGCTCCCTACCCTTTACTTTTTCCATCTCCTTTGTCCCCATCCCAGAAAAAAAAAAAAAAGAAAAAAGCCTGTTAATTATCTTCACAGCTTTTCCTGGCATATCTCTGTCTCCCTGTCATTTCATGTTAAGCAATGAAAATGTCTGCCTTCCCTCAGCCCACAACAACAGCTGAATTCTCACTGACCCACTGCATTTTCCAAGGTGGAACACTGACGCTTTCCCTCATGCTGACTCTCATGTTTGGGAGTGGTTCCCCATAAATGTCTGTCAGGTTAATTCACTGCCCTCTTTCTATTCCATGCCTTATTTCTCTTGGATGCTTACAAAGCAAGTTAACAATGAGCTCAGAAACCTGGTGACAATGCAGATAAACGTTTAATAAGAACTAATAACAGCTGATACAGAGGAGAAGAGATGTAAAACAACAGAAGTCTTCCTCCTTTGAGATACTCTTGATACTTTTTAATTGAGATTCATATTTAGGCCTAAATTCGCTTTCCTGCTTTGTTTCAGGATCCTTCAGTAGAAGACATTTAGCCAAAAATTCCCAAACATCAAACATACGTAGGGGACAAAAGAACTCTAAAGAAATCTCAGACCTACTAACTTTAATGGCATTGCTCAAAGATCATTATTCACGTGTCTAAATATATAAGGGTCCAGATCCAAAAAAATGTATGTGCAATTGATATTTGCTAAATTGTCTCTTGACGTACATATTGCCTGCTCTTTGCCCTAGTTCTTGCTTGCTACAACTATAAAAGCCTCATATAATTAGTTACTGACTATACAGGGAAGATTTGCATAAGATTACTTAGCAATAGATGGATGAATGTATTTTTTTTAATTGTTAGTTTAGTTTCTTACTACATTCCCCGCCTTTGGTTGCAAGGCCTCAGTCATGCACATGGCCTGACAAAAAGCTTAGCATGGTACAACATGCCCTGTTTGGCTTAAAAATACGTTGCCTCAGTTTCCTGCTATTCACACTGGATATTTCATGTTTCTAAGGGATTTACCACCAAGCTCAAGTTTCTCTCTTGGCTCAGCTTTACTTTTCAAGCAGAGAAGCTGAAGTCAAATTACCAAATCAAAATAATTTCTCCCAGCCCAGCCCCAGAGGCCAAAGGGAAGGTCAGAACTTCTTACGGTTTGCTACCCAAGCTGGCCTCCTTTATGCCTTTCTCAGATGGGGCTTTGCACCTCCAGAAGGATTACCCAAGTTCTTCATAGCTCAGCCCGAGCAGTGAAGAAGCCTGCCCATAATTCTTCTGGCCCTGGAGGAGAAGACAACCTCCAACAGAGACACAGCATCACTTCAGATGACTGGTGTTACACCTTCTGCCAACACTGGAACACAACACTTAGGGTCAGAATAAGATGATGGATGATTCACATGTCAGGGAAAGAAAAAAAAACTTGCAGGTTCTGGCCAGTTTGAATTTCTTCCCTCAAGGGTTGTTATACTGCCAACATAAAGATCACAAAAATAAAGTAAGAATCCCCAGCAGGTAATGGTTTTGGGTAAGCAGAAGGCTATGAGACCCATCCTTCTTCTTACTGTGCCTTCCATTGTGGATTCTTCTCCTTTTACACACCACTGTCAGCAGCCATATAACAGACTGTGCTTTGCAGGTTGAAGCATTTTTCTTCTGTCAGAGAGTAACCCCTAGAAGTACTCCATTTCTGTGCTGACTTCTGCAGAAGTCGACAGAGAACTTCTGAAGTTATTTTCCATTAAGACTGCAGCTCTCCATGGATGACAGCTTTCCATACACTTCTGCAAATGATTTCCTCCTTGTTGTGTCTCCTTTTTTTTTTTTTCTTTCTTCTACTCAAGAGCTGCATTTCGCTTTAGAGTTGAGTGTGATTACGAATGACGTAAAGTCATTTAGCCTTTCAGAAAATCACAGAAGAATATAAGCCCAAGAAGCAGAAATGAGATCATAAATGCTCATCAAGGGCAGGCTGAGTTTTTCAATATGTAAGGGCCAAGTGATTTGTATTTTACCACACTAAGTGAGCATACCACAATCATATAGAGGTTGTTTTCCGTTTTAATTTCTTTTTCTCTGTTCTAATCATTCAGGTGACAGCAGAACTCAGTGTTTGACACCAGCTTTACATAGACTTTTTTTGAATGACTTAATTACTTCAGTGCTGCTAAAAGAATTTCTGATAATTTTCTTAAGTGACATGACTTTGAAGCTCTCTGGCATTTACATTAGAAAAATAATAGATGTGAACTGCACAGAATTCACTTAACTATCTCTGCAACCTCACCCTGTCATGGCAGAGTACCAGGAAGCCTGTTTTAGAGAGTCCATCAGTCAGCAAAAAATCCAAGAGAGAACAAGGAACTGTAGAGCAGAAGAGATTCCAGAGGCTGAAAGCTTTTTCAGGTGACAACACGTACTCTCACAGCCTCTATTACCGAAATGATCTTGGTGTTTATAGTTTGGTTTTTTTTTTTACTTGCAGTTCAAGGGAGCCATTTTTGCTCAGTTGGTAACGAATGTAAATTAAAGTCATTATGTGCTGAACTATGCAAATAGTAAATAAATCATAGCATGTAAATAACAGAATCGACACAAGCTTACATTGCTTTCCACAGTTTTCAAGAGTTTTGCTGAAGTAAGGACATCATTCCCATTTATATAAGATTGTTTTCCTGCTTCACAAAAAACCTAAATCCAAACTCAGTAGCACAGAAAAGTATGATGACTCTTCCATTAGGCCCTAAGAAATGCTGTTTATCAGTAACTCCAGGGGAAGTGAAGAGTGGTCACAGCACAGGTGTTTCTGGATGAAGCATTCAAGTCCATCCATGAGATCAAGTAAAAGAGAATAAAAATTCTTGAACCTCGCTGCCTTTTTGAGTTCAACCTTTTTGCTGTTTCTTTGTGGAAAGTTTTATTGCTTGTGGTAGAGAGGAAAAAGGGAAGGGGAAGTAATTACATCTGCAAAGCACTGCAAATATTTGAAAAAAAGTGATAGGGAAAAAAAATTGTTAATTAGATAATAAATAACAATCTGTGATTTGTTGTCTTGTAATAATTCTTCTTCTTCTGTTTCCCTATAAAATTTTGAGACTTCAAAGAAAACCTTCCCTTACCAAACCAGATATTCCTAAGAAGCAGAATTTTGTAATTAAACACAAACACAAAACACTGCCTGTGTTAATTATTATAATAGTATACCTGAAATACTTACAATTTTACCTCAAGATGTTTGTTC
>JAOXJM010000001.1:207629677-207649837 GCA_026413425.1 Tringa solitaria | reverse complement strand
CAATTCACTACAAGCATGTATTATCCCAAAATATTTAACACAGAGAACCTGTACTATTTGTATTAATACATATTAAATACATATATACATATACATGTATTAATACATATTAAATATTTATTTTTCTCTTTTCAGGATTTGTTTAAAATCGTATTCAAAGCACAAGCTCCATCATTTTGAGCATTAAACATCTCCCCATTCCTGTGATATGCATCAACTTCATCTAAAGTCAAAAATATATTAATGCATATACCTTTTCTACAGTATGCTGCCCTTATACTGTCTAAAAACCACGGACTGCATTCTGCATCAGAATTTTATTTTGCATGCTTAAGTATACTTGTATAAAACTATTGCTAATAACGGTAATATTCTTAAAAGAGCAAGGGGGCGACAGTATTTTCTAGCTGAAATAAGATTTCTCATTAAAATTCTAAAGCTAGAAAATAAATTACACATGGTCATTGCAATGTAATCTACTCATTAGCAAGTGTATGTGAAAGGTAAAAATCCATCAAAAAAAAATTTAAGTATCACATGGAATTACTTTTTATCATCTATTAAGGCTTGTCATCATCTCCAAAGCTATCCAGGGGAAAAATAAAATCCATGCAAAAATTAGACATTTTTTATTGAGAAACTAAAGGAATACATATAAACATAATCTAAAGAATCTCTTCACTGAGCAGCACTTTGGACACAAGAAGCCCGTGGGATTTACGGTCACAGATTGTAATACAAGAACTGCCCAAAATATCCTGGGTGCGTCCACTCTTATTGTACACCAAAGCTGACAGCCTGGGAAGGATTTAGATTCTGAATAAAAGCAACTATCAGTGAGCTAACAGGCAGCTTTTAAACAGACCAATGAAATGACTATTAATGGCCGCTCTTAAGGGAAAAGAGCTAAAAGTTGTGGTTTGGTCATCCGTCCGTCCCCCCCCCAGTTTTCTTAGTGGGATACTTCAACACCGAAAGAGGGGACGGCTGTTCTGCATGTAGCAATCCATTTCAATGGCCACCTCAGCTTTCTCTATAGAGTAATATCACTGCTGTAACATCTGAAATGATTCACAGCTTTGGTGTACATCAAGTACACATAAGATTTAAAATAAAATCCTTGATTTCTGGCAAAATTTTTTCCTATTATAAGAAATTTGGAAATATGGGTCGGTGGGGGAAGCAGGGAGAGGGAAGCGCACCATATCCTGACCCTTTTTCTTGATTCTTTTTAAATATAAATTATAGGTGGGAAGTTTGGCAATAAATATTGTAACAACTTACAGAATCCTGATGCATACAAATCTCCCCCTGATCTTTCCCTCCTGCACTCACTTCCATGAGTAAGGATTTATAAGGTTTAAAAGCATTCTCTCCTACACCATGGATATAGTCTAAGAGGACAACAGCACACGATGATGGGCAAGTATTGGCCTGTCCCCTTTACCTATTCAAGATTTAGAAACATGTCATGGGCTTTGCCTATTCTGAATTATTCCAACTGTACACATCAGTACAAAAGGGGGTAGTAGATGTCAATGCATTTCATGATTTAACACTTTAAAGCCACAGAAATATATAATTATTAAATAATTTCTTTTTCTGGTTATGTAGTTATACAGACTAAATTTTAATTCCGATTAAGAATTCAGTTCAGTGACACAGAAACATTCTAGTTACTCAATGCTGAATTCATTTACAAACATACTAGTATTCTGCAATGTGCTTTACAATTAATATAAAAAGTGGCTACAATGAAGTTCTCGGTAGAATTCAAAATATGCTTTCAAAATAACAAATGTAAAAACAATAAGAGGATTTGGAATAATATAAGAGAAACTTCTGAAGCTTTTGAAAGTGAATTAAAAGTTTTGCACGCAACTCTACTAGGCAAGGTTTCAACTTCAGCCTCAAGCAACTGTTATCTGTGCCAAAAGCTGCAACATGATACTGAGATTTTAGAGATAAAACTTTACATATAAATCAACATTACAGTAGACATATTAAATGCCTGAGTACTCAGGTAAAAAATATTTGACTTGACCCTTTCTAACAAGCCTGATTTTACAAATGCCCCATCTTTAAGTCTACACCGCCATCACATGCACCAACACCAGCGACAGAATGGGACCTGTTCTCCCAAAGTGCTCGATATTAATTTTGAGACAGGATGCTTACAGAGCTTTGTTTCACTTAGATCCAGATGTTTCTGCAATACACATTTTTTATTACTTTTAAAAAGTTACTTTCCAGTCAGGTTTAACAATAATTAACAAAAAGCACTTGGTAAAACTGAGCAAACACACGTAACCAACCAACTCACTCACTTCACTAAGAAATGTCTTTGTAAAATTTAAATGACTTACAAGAAGCAATTAATCTTTTCTCACTCTCACCCTGGCTACCCAAAATGATCCCTGATTATCAGGATTTTTTTTTTAAACTGCCAGTGCAAAGATGAAAATCATTATGACAGTTAACAAAAATATCTTCCTTTCAACAAAGGCATGGCATACACCAAGTAGGCAGACTGCTTCATTGGAAGCGTTTAGACAACACAGGCAGGAAAGCAAGAAAATTTCAAATCTAAACCCAAGATTTGTTCTGCATTATCTGTGAATGCATATTTGTGTATGAGTCATCCACAGAGTGAACCCACAGCACAGACAGAACAAGTGCTACGAATACCAAATTTCAGTGTACAGTGTTTATCCACCATCTGTTGTTCAAGACTCCCATAACTACATTTCATAAAAGTTTTCAAGTTTAAACTTACTGTGTCAACTTATGAAAAAATATAAAAGGGGACATTTGTTTTCATTTCATTTAACTGCCAACTTCTCCAAACAAGGCACTGAATTGAAAGGGGGATTATTATTTGTTGGGTGAATAAAATTGAAAGGGAAGAATATGAGCACATGGAAGCACGATTAGACTTCTAATTATTTCAAAGAATGACATCCCAGTGAACGTATTACATTTCCTCCAGATTTCATATCAAGCTCAGTCACTACAAATAGATAAAAAAGTAGCCCTCCTTCTCAGCTTTGCCCAGTATAAAAAATTAAATTCAGCTCTATTAAAAGTGGTCGCAAAATACTGCCTTTTGAAAAGTAAGAAATTAATTTAAACTTTTTTTTTTTTAATTTAAACTAGTGAGTTGTACTGGTTCAGCATTAATACTATATTTCCCTTGCCCAATGGCTGAAGATCCAGTAATCCAACTTTTCAAAGGAGACAGTCTGAAATGTATAAGTTCATGACAATGTTTAAATCATTAACAGGCAGTGCTTCCTAGTGGAAAAGTGGCCAGGGAATACCGTACTGTAGAGAGCAACAGACCAGTATTTTCAGAGATGTAACACGTTCCACAGCTGTGGCTGAATCTTCAATGAAACTGCTTAAAGGTATTCCAATTTCAGGAATGAATCTTGTACTTATTTACTGCACATGTACTTCTGTCAAGAATACTCATATTGATTTTCCACAGGTAAAAAGATTCTGGATCAGGGTCCTACACTGAATATCATCTTTCACGTACATGGCATCCTACTCTACTCTCTCAGCAGTACAAATTCAAGATTAGTTAGTATTGATCAGTAGTCTACAATTAGTCTTCAGCTCTCTTTCCCGTTCCTTAATATGGTCTTCACAAAACTCTTACTCTCTCCCCAATGACTAGAAAGACCACTGTGTTGATGTAATCAGCCCATTCTTCTTCATCATGCCTGCAACTATTTTATTTTTTTCTTTATAGCAGGATAATTGATACCTGCTTAATAGTTCTAACACTAAAACTCAGATCATTTGAGCTTACTCCTATTATGTGTGTTCTCAGAACACTTTCACAGATTATTTTCTCGACTTTTTTCCCCATAGTGGATGTCTCTTTTTCATTTTATTTAGAAGCTAAAATTTCATTTTGCTTTTAGTTCCTTCAGCTCCATTTCAATATCTGAAGTCTTATAGAAAAGACTTATCTGACAACTTATAGAAGTAATTTAGCACTTCAGATTTTAGTTTTTTACTTTGTCCGTCAAGTAAACCTAGAAATAGATGCTATTTTCATGAGGTTCTTTTTGCGTTAGCGTTGGTGCAGTTACCTTGCAGTTAAAACATATATTCTTTAGAAAGAACGAATCAGTCTTCCGACTGAGCAACCTAAGAATTTCAGATTTTCCTCTGAAGGTTTAGAAAACTCATAGTGACTACAATAAAAGTATAAGGCAGTCTTTCTTCTAGATGCTACAACTGACACCAAAATGCATCACGTGCACTTAAGACTGTTCAATGGGAGCTTACCTTTTCAGAAAACTTTCCCCTTTGCTTAGCTTCTTTTCAATAGAAGGGTGATCAGCATTTAGAGATGGACTCCCTCTGGGGAAGGGCAGATGATGAGAAAGGATATATCACCACATTCTCTGGCCCTCTTCTCCCAGGACTGCTAGTTTTCTTATTATATGATAAATTTCCCTTATCCAAAATACTGGGTCATATTCTGCTTCCACAGTTCAAAAGCAGGTTGTAAGATCTATTGCTATCTTTTATGAGTTTTTCCAGCAGAGGATGGAGAAGTCAAGAGGAGTGCTGGAACGGCAGTAAGGGATAGCAGGAAGGACCTGAGGTAAAAGATGATTGCCTTGACTAAAAGGCAACACACCACAGTACTAAAGTGTAAATAGGATAATTAATAGCTCCTAACAAGGTCCAAATGTTGCTCATATCCCATTAGTGGGCCACCAGCAGCAGTGCAGGCCTAATGCAACCTTGGCCTTTGCTAAAGTAAACCTAGGTATTAGCCATTTCTGCAAAGTAAATTAATTTGTTCCATATCTCCTTGTAACACTTCTCTACTCCCTGTTTAGTCTTGCTCTTTGCTTAACCTCTGCAGTATCACTATTTCAATTCTATGACCTCATGACTCTTTCTTCTTATTTCCTTTAAACAAACAAACCAAACGTTTTTCTGCTTTCTTGAGTATTTTTCAGCTTTCATTACCATATTTTCCTTTTCTCTCTCTAGCAGGTCCTGTTATTACTCTTTTTTGGGTTTCTTATTTTGTCTGATATTGACTTTAATGTATTCAAGCTTTCTTGTAGTGTCAGAATAATGTAAGAAACTGCATCCTCTCTACAATTAAATCAAACACAAATCTAAGGGAACCTAACACCAGGTGTAGTTCATCAGAACTTGAAAAGCTGCTAAGTACACTAGAATCTAAGAAAAAAAGCTAAGTTTTAGAGCCTTAGGCTTAATAAATATTAAATGAAAAATTCCATATGTTTTTTTACTTTGGACATCTACTGGTTACACTGCCTTATACAAACATACACTTAAAAACCATATCCATAAAATTCCCCAAGAGAGAATTCTCATTCTTTCCTGCAAAGGGAATTTTTTCTCCAAAATAGGTCACATGCTGAATATCAGATGTTGAACAAGGCTGAACTGATTAGATGAGGTAAAGAGGGACAAAGAGGAGAAGTGAACTCGTAAGAAGCCTGAAGAACTCTTTGGGATGCTGAATAAAGCAAATGAGGAGGTGAGAGTGGAACACAAGGTAAGAAGAAGACTGGGTCTCTTGACGAGAGAGCAAGAAGTTGAGAGAAAAGGATGAAGAATGTAATTTTCAGTGCTAGAAGGGTTTGTAGTATTTTTTCTCTGGAAGAAAATGCCAGCCTCAGAGTAGCCAGACCACAAAAGCCCACTTCTATTTGAGGCTTTTGGGTGATTATGAGCATGACAATGAGCATTAGCGTTTATAACAGGACAGTTATTAATAAGTGGTAACTTGGTGTAGCAAAAGGCAAGTCAAGGAATATCCTCCTCTGGAAACCATACTACCTTCACTTACAGACTAGATAATAGGAAAAAATTATTTACTCAGAGGGTGGTGAGACACTGGAACAGGTTGCCCAGAGAAGCTGTGGATGCCCCATCCCTGGAGGTGGTCAACACGAGTTTGGACGAGGCTTTGAGCAAGCTGTTCCAGTGGGAGGTGTCCCTGCCCATATCAGGGGTTTGGAACTAGATGATCTTTAAGGTCTCTTCCAACTTTAACCATTTGTGATTTTATGAGACAGGATAAGACAGAAAATTTCTGTCTACATGAGTTCAGCAGTTCTTAGGAAACAACTGAAATTTGAAGAAAGAACTGTGTAGTATTCTTAGTGCTGGTTGGAGTCAAAACCATCTTTTGAGCTATGATACATAGAGAACAGCTGATGATAATGAGTTAGTAAACAGAGATGAATATAAAGAATACCAATAAAAAAAATTACTAGGATGGCATTAGGCTACAATTACTATTAGGAAAGTCTTCTGACAACATTCAGCAAAATTTAGCATTGATAATAGCATTTCCCCTGGACCAAAAATTTCAAATTTTATCTAAGCAAATTGCTCTCAGGTCAAATCAGCAGAAAAAATATTTCTGATCTAACAAGATGGCAAATATAATTAGTTGAAAATATTTTTGTAGGAGGTATCATAGATAAAGTTTAAAAAAAAAATCCCCTTGGAAAACTTTTTTTTTTTTTTTTTACAAAAGCATCTTGGAAATCTCTCTGAGATCTCTCTTGAGATCTTTCAGGACAAGATGTGGTCTAGTCTTTCTCAACTTGTTACATCAGGAACTTTTTTTTTGTTTGAACCATTGCTCAACAGAAGCAGAGGTGAAACTTAGGAACACAGTTGGTAAATGGCTTGGAGAGAAAGCACACAATCAAACCTATAAAAACTAGTCTGTATAAAACCAACTTGCAATATATTTATATAACAAAGTAAACATATAATTAAATGCCAGCCAAATTCATGGCAGCCCCTGAAGTCATCATTATTTTCATATAATTTAATACTCTTGCTGCTGCATGTTTACCAATGTTTTCAGAATTTCATAAAATATGCAGGATCTGAAGTTGCTAATTGGCAAGCGAAAGGCTTTTCTTTCATTACTTATTGACTACATTTTCCTCCTGAACTGATTCTAATTAAAGGAGGACTTAGCATTGTACCTCCATGACCTGTGCTGTAGCCCTCAGGTAAAACTGTTCTCTATGGGTAGTTTTGTTAGTGTCTTTTCTGTTTCATAGTGGTCTCCATTCTGTTGCTGCACATACAGTCCTTCCTGTTTTGATGACGGTTTTTATGATATACTGCAACAAGTACTAGAAGTCCTGAAACATGGACAATATTGATAAGCATGGAAAGGCACAGGGTTCCCTCACCCTTACTGCCTAAATTCAGGTTCTTGCATCCTTCTGTAATGTCAATCTGTATGTCCTGCTTTCCTTTGGTTTCTAACATGACTGCATGGAGTGGGTCTTTGGGGAAGGAAGGAAAGGAGCTGGGATGCAACCAGACATACCCTAATTTAAATGTAGCTTATTCTGTTAAGTTCTGTGCAGACACAGATCCCAAACAACCTAAAAGTTTACAATCTAAGTGTAAGAAGCTGCACCAGATACCTGAGGTACAAACAAAAGGGCAAACACAAGGAACTAGTGAGATGTTCTATTCATCAAGTGATGCCAAACAGGAAGTTGGACGAGCACAATGACATAGTTCTGTTTTGGTAAAATTGGTGACAAAAGCTGTCAGTAATTTCCAGAATAATCAAATTGTTCTTATTAATACTTAACACCATGTTTTAGGTAATTTCTTCACAAACATCCTCTCCTGATTGATGTTGTATCCTAGAATCATAGAAGCTTCTAGGCTAGAAAGGACCTTTAAGATCATCTAGTCCAACCATCAACCTAACACTGCCAAGTTCACCACTAAACCATGTCCCTCAGCACTATATCTACACATATTTTAAATACCCTTAGGGATGGTAACTCAACCACTTCCTTGGGCAGCCCATTCCAATGCTTGACAACCCTTTCACTGAAGACATTTTTCCTAAGATTGAATCTAAACCTCCCCTGGTGCAACCTGAGGCCGTTTCCTCTTGTCCTATCGCTTGTGACTTGGGAGAAGAGACTGACCCCCACCTCTCTACACCCTCCTTTCAGGTAGTTGTAGAGAGCGATAATGTCTCCCCTCAGCCTCCTTTCCTCAAGGCTGAACAACCCCAGTTCCCTCAGCCACCTCTCATAAGACTTCTGCTCTAGACCCCTCCCCAGCTTTGTTGCCCTTCTCTGAACATGCTCCAGCACCTCAATGTCTTTCCTGTAGTGAGGGGCCTTTCATGAAAACATCCAGAATGAAATACCCTGCATAACTCAGCAAATGTGGGCCTCAACTCTACTCCCTATCCTCTCCACTACCTCTACGAGCCTTGCGTGGTGCACAGTGAGCACTCTGGACTCTGGACCCACAGTGGGGCGCTGCACTGAGCTGTGTGCTAGAACTGCCTGATTTCGTGTCACTAACAGAGCTATAAGGATGTGTTCAAGCTGTGGAGCTCCAAATTTGACATTTGCAATATCTGAATTCTGACATTTGGTGGTTTATCTCTTGGAATTGGGGGTGGGGAATCAAATAAGATTGACCAAAAAGCTCTATGGACTAAGCTGTGAAATATAAATTAAATTAAATTCTATTCACATGAAATATAATTTTTAAATGAACTGAAGAGAATAGTAACTAAGGAAAACTACCCTACTCACACTGAAATTTGGTGTGTTTCCAACTACTGTAATAAAATTCTGGCCATACAAAACATTTCCATTATTTTTAGCACTGGTTATGGTTGTGTGAGTGATACAATGAATGGAAGAATAATTTTGTTTTGCACTAGTGGACAAGAAGAAAAACAGCAATGGGCTAAAAATTTAATGTCTGCAAAAATAAGCCAGATCAAGGACAAATCATTGAAACAGCAGGGACAGTGAGAGGTGGGAAATGTGTCTCAAAAATAAATAATATGTAGTTGCAGAAGCACCATTAAAACTATTAGTTTCCTATTTGCCTTTTTAGAGAGAATAAGGATCAGTGGCAAAGATGGATTAGATCGTTGCTCTCATTACAGGTGAGGACCAGAGAGAAAGTAAGCAGATTCTCTGATTGTAGCTAAATTCACACAAATGAAAAGTAGAAAGAAAAATAAATCATGTTTCTGTCCATTAAGTGAAAGTATTTGAATGAAGAAGCATCCCCTTTTGATGATCTCCTCCTCTATACTTGGCAAAGGACATTTGTTTTCATTATCTGATAAAGCTACTTCAGTGAAAAACTTCCCTCTTCTCAAGTCCATGAATAACCATTTAGAAAAATAACATCAACAGAAAAGCCGAGATCTAGTACCTACATGCCATGAAGAAAACTAGTTAAACCAGATATGTCATATCTTTTCCAACTTAAGTTACACTATCAGAATCAGTGAAACAATAATGAAATACTGCAAAACTATGGTCACCCACAGCTCTGTGAAATCGAAGTGTTAAGAGTGTTCCTGGACTTTATTTCACATGCCCCAAGCCTGTCAGTGGTTAAGAAGTATTTGGACAATGCCCTTAATAACATGTTTTAACTTTTGGTCAGGCCTGAATTGGTCAGACAGTTGGACTAGATGATCCTTGTGGGCTACTTCCAACTGAAATTGTTTTGTTCTATTCTATTCTATTCTAGTCTAGTCTAGTCTAGTCTATTCTAGTCTATTCTATTATATTCATCAGTTGTTTTGTGCTAACTCCAGGAACACTAGTCATGAAGCAGAACTTGATTATCCTAGCACTTTACAAACACAGAACAAAATGACTCTTTCAAGGTGCCAAGAGTAGCATAATATAACTTTGGGAAACGTGTATGGCTACAGTTGGATACACCTACACTGCCTTTCAGCACAGTCCTGAGCTGGTGGGGGTATGTTAACCACAACACTCAGAAATAGTCCTCACACTCCACAAGTTCACTCCTCTCCTTATTTCAACACTAGGAGTAAATTATATCACCTCATTGTTCAGTTGTGCTGTATGGGCAAGGGCAGCTGAAGTTATAAATGCATAATCCAGCCACCTGCTCAGGTGACAGAGAGCCTGACTGTGGTTCCACATAGCCTGAGGAGGAACATATAGGATGCTTTAATGCATCTGGAGCAGGTGTAGATTCAAAATCACAATCTAGCCCTGGAGCACCAATTTACACTATGACGCATTCTGCATGCAAATGAGGATTTGATCTGTCCTGTTATCTGTCTAGATAGGTTTTAAAACCAGGAATCTTACAGTGTTGTCAACAAGCACATTCCTCAGAATCACAGGAAAATAGGTCTTTGGTTTCTGAGTTGAGCTCTGGGGCTGTTGCAGATGGCTGTAGAAAGTAAACCCTTTCATAAGCTGGCCAAGCTCTGCTTCAAAAATTATTCTTACTGGATGGCTGTACCACAAAGTCAGTGTTAGGAGGGACACTTAATGGCTTTGAAGGTTAGCAATTCAATTCTCAGCCTAAATTTATACATGGCCAATTAAGACTCATTTGTTATTCTATCAACAATTTACTTTGATCTACTAATTATTTTCCCTGGTTTTTATCCTCAAATATGCTTACAGATGGCAATCATCTCTCCTCTCAGTTTATGGTTTTCTAGACTTAATGGGATAAGTTTTTAGACTCTTCTCAAAAGCCAGCCTATTACCTACACTATTCTAGTAGCCATTTCCTGAACCTATCTTCATTTAAATTCATTTTCTTTAACACAGGAAACCAGACACAGATGCAATATTCCAATATACCTAATGATACTTTGGCATATAGCTTTAATATTTCTTCATATCTACAGGAAATACCTCCTTTGATATTGCTAGGCCTGCACATCTTTTTCAGTTTGTCTTTTTTACAACTACTTAACATTAATTTACTTATAGAAAACTACTTCATGAGAATCTTTTTTACCTCTGTCAGTTAATGAGCTTTAGTTATATAGCAAAAGTTCTTGTTCTTAGCTACAAGGTACTTAACATACCACTTGGTGTGATTAAATTTAATTACCTTTATTTTACATCAGTTCTGGAGATTACCCACTGATCTCTTTAGGATACTTACATCCTCCCCATACTGAAAACTCTTCCCAATGCTGTGGCATCAGGTAATTTCACTGACATACTCTGTATGTCAAGTAGAAACATTTTGTGCTCAGATCATTAATAAACAGAATGCATCTCAAGAACCATCCTACAGGACTCATGTAATAATCACCCAACCCGCCAGTTCCCTCTTCAGAGCAACCCCTGCCATCTCCCCCACAAAGAGGTACTATCCATTTCACGGCTTTTTTACTAATCCCCACACTCTCCAGCGTAATGCTTACTATGTGTAAGTCCAGAACGGGACTGTAGACTTTCTTTTCCTAGCAAATCAGATACAAAAAAGCTATCAGTCTGCTACAATCCATCTTTGCTAAATTGTGTCCAATTTCATAAAATTTTCCACTTATTTCCATGACCTAAATATGAAAGAACATTCAAAGTTGTTCTAAGTTTAGCATGCTATTTAGCTGAAACTATGGCTTACAACATATTTTCTCCTTCTCCATTGCATGAACTTGCTGTATTCCACTTCAAATGTGTGACCACTGACTTGATGGATGTGTTAAAAACCTGATTTAGTTTATTTAAAATTCTAGAAAGAAAATCACCTGCCTTCCTACAACTTAAACACATTTTGAGCTCCTGAAGTTTTCCTTGCTCATACGTTCTAATTCAAACAATTTGCTATTTTGCCTTTCATCCATATTCAAAATGATGGTCCTTAAGAAATAGGCAAAGTACTCATTTGAAGATGGTGCAAAAGCAATCACTATTTTATCTCACTAGGTAGTGCTCCAAAATTTATTCCCTGTTCTTTTTCTATTTAGAAAAGAAATCTGTAACAATTTTCTTTTACTTTTTAAGCAAGGTCTTTTTCAGCTTGACTTTTGCCAATTCTCACTTCTCTCTAAAATACTGACCTCTCAGATGTACTTTTTCCCACATACCAACCCTTTCTCTACTCTAAATATTCTTTCAGAAGAAGTATCTTTTCCTCCCCTTAAGGCCCAGGATCCTTCCTTACAGATTTTTCTGCACTAGGCTGCAAAACTCATCCAAAACCTTGCGAAGTCTTCTCCATTTCTGGTGCTTACCTCTACAACTCAGCTTAATAATTGGTTCCTTTGGTTTCCTAGAGAAACTCAATTTAAACATTTTCTTTTAATATAAACAATTTATTTGAAATGACTTGGTCTTAAGTTCTTTGCTAAATTCAGCTCTTCTGTGAGATCTTTATTAGTGAGTTCTAAAATATTAGCTTTTCTTTTTGTTTCAGTTACTATCTTGTAAAGAAATTTATTAACTACAAAATCCAGGGATACGTCATATCTGTTATTAGCACATGTCCTCCAGATAGAGAAATTTCTTGTAATTGTACAATCCCCAGCATTACTTCTCTCAGTAACCAGAAATACTAAAATTGAAACAACCATCATCAAATTCAGCTAGAATAGGGGGAGATCAACAAGCAAAGTTATGGTGATACAGATGAGAAAATAATTACTATACTAGCATTAGTCTGTGTATTTTTAAAAATCAATAGACAATACTAGAAACAGGCTAAAATGAGTGCATAAAAGCTAAATAACCCCGTGGCATTTTCCCCATTGCACATGTACAAAATTATTAAATAGTTATAAAATATTTGCATAGAAACATGAAAAATACACGAATAATGATATTGTTGATTGAAACACAAAATCAACACAGAACAAAGCCTCTGCCTACCGTGGTTTCTGTGAGCATTTCACTCTGTAGATATTAGGCTGAAGGATTTTAAAAAACTTTTTTACTTGTTTGCATTTATAAAACTACCTCTATCAGCTCTATCCACAGACTAAGTAAGGTAATTAGCCTATACCACCCTCTTCATTAGGGCTAGATCCAAAATCCATTAGTGACTGTGAAGAGCCTCCTATTGACTTGGTGAAGCTTTGGATCAGTTTATGAGTGCATGCCTAAAGCAAGATGAACATGCCATCTGTTGTTTTCTCTGATGGTCTGATTCCTATTCTCTACCCATTCCTTTAGAATTTCTGGTGGGTGCCTTTTCTTTTTTTCATTTTTATTTAATTTTCTTTTTTACCAGCTACATTAGCATTCTCTTCTTCACTTCCTCTGTAAGTTAAAAAAGTAAGGATGTTGCCCTTTCTCTAGCTTCTTTTCATAATGTTTTCAGGTTACAGATTGCTTTTTTGTTTGTTTGTTAAATAGCCACATACAGCTGTATGAATATCAAGCAAACAGCAACACACTCTTCTCTCCTCCAAATATGAAAGGACACTGGTTTTGGTTGACATAAAAACAGCAACAAAATATAATTGGCAGAATTTTGTCAGTTTGCAGGTTTAACAGAAGCTCTAGTTAATTCTATTCTAAGCAATACTGCTGCTTCAGTATGCTTTTTTCAAGGAAAGTATATTGCTAAGTGCTTTACTATTTAACTGATACATTACAAAGATAAAAGGAACGAGAGAGAAAATAAATGAAAAGAAGAAGAAAGGGAGAGAAATTTACAGGCACTTGTCTATGCCTTATGACACTACAACAAAACCATTAGAAAGAATAGTTTCTTCATACATTTAAGTCTGCATACTGCTTTAAGTTATTCACTGGGTTAATGCCTACTTTCTCAATATCTCCGAGAACAATGGGCTGTTTTCTCAAACAATTTACTGCTACAACAACAAAATGATTTAGTGGTGACTTACTTTTTCACTCAGCCTTGCCTGTGTCTAATGCCTTCAAACTTCCTTCCCAGCAGCAGTACAAGGAATTCAGGCTCCACCTTGCAGCACAGAGATGTTCACTCAAAAAACCAAGCAAAAACCTACAAAATCAGCTCCCATTTTCTGCAGTAGTCTCTTCAAATGGATGTTGACATCACTCTTGCCACTGATCAATTAAATGACAAATGTCTAATGACTGGGTTTACCACAGTATAAATGTTAGAGATCCCAAATGTTGTGTTATGGGGATATGCTGCCCTTTTTTACATCCAAAGAGAACTCACATATATGCTTTCCTTGCAGCACTTTTGTTTTGAAGCATACACCATTGTCTATGATGCAAACACTGTGACCTTCAAATCCCTGGAACGCTTTGCAGTGCACTTTTGAAAGGCCTTGCTGTTTCAGGAGTGGTTTGGATCAGTTGTTCTGACCAATGCAACAACTCATGTAATTTCCAAAAAGTGTTTTGGATACTGCCAGAAACTCCGAACTGTCTCCCAGATGTGTTCAGGTTAGAAATGTCAAAAAGAAAGATTTAGATCCATCTGTTAAAAGTTTTAGCAAATTTTTTTCCAGCTGGTACTACTGTATCTTAGCAATGTGGCAAATAAGGATTCTTTTATTTAGAAATGAAAACAAAACCATATTCCTAACTCAGGAGTCAGTAAATCAAGTATAGCATCCTGAATTTTCACAGATCTTTGGAGTACTAAAACGACCAGCACTTAAAGAAGAGATAGCCCATCACAGCTGGAAATAGAATGAGACCTGAGATCCAGTGTTCCACTCATTCACTGAGCTTGCACCCAATGTTGTGCCTGGGTTTTAGATTAGGACATTTTAAAATGCAAAATATCCTAGTAGTCCCTTAAAACAATTGCCAGCCTCCCTGGGAAAGATTAACATCCTTGGGCTATGGAAACAAGTTCCCTCTAATATGTTGCTTTCCTGGCCCTGATAACCATGAATTTTTGACTCCACAGTAGCTTTTCTTTCCTCTTTCTCCTTTGAAAGGAAGGCTCAAACATCTCCATATCATATGGATGCAAATTGCCTAGGGACTACAGTGCTTTCTTAGGAAATGGGAACTTTATTCATAGCTCCGCAGGTTAAGCAGATCTTAATCACACATGTCTCCACCTGAATGGTGGGGGAGGAAGAGATTGGCAGCTACCACGTCTTTTCTTCCATGCCTATTAAATGAGCAGGTTCAGAATGCCTCTGGGAAATCGAACTTCTTAAGTGACTCAAACCTGGATACATCATGTTCATGAATCTCATACGGTGCCAGCTGAAAGACAAGTGGTGATCTATGAGCAGCAGTTCTTCCAGGAGAGCACAAGAGTGGAATTGAGGTCACCAGCATCAATGGCAGCACATTCTGAAATACGCACGGATCCTGTGGTACCTAAATTGCTCTGCACCTTTTTTGAGTTGGAAGCCTGTATTTCATCTGTGTGGCTGTTTTGGCCATCTCAGTCCCTTTCTCAATCTGACCCACAAGTACCACCTTTAGAAAAGGCAACAGCTCCCTTTCTCCCAAATGTGGAGGAGATAAATACATTATATTATCCAGGTGAATCACAGCCTTTACTGCAGAACTTGTTAAATATCCTGTCCACATAAACAGTATCCTCTAGGGCAAAATTTTGAGATGCTTTATATCTGACTATGACTCTTACCACTACTTTTTTATTTTCAAAGAAGTAACAGCTTTTCTACTGATGTGGCTCTGAAAGTTGTTTACAAGGCAAGCGCATGCAGGATAAACAGATGATTTGGAATTCTTCATTTATTTTTGGAAAATCTAATTTAGAAAACAATACACACTAATCCCAAGAACCAATTTACCAGGTATCTTCATGGGTAGAAAACTTTGCCCTTTATTTATTATTAGAATTATTTATAAAGCCAATTTGTACACTGTAAAGTCTTCAAAAATGTGATTTATTTCTGAAAGGAAGAAGAAAAGAAAGCAATTATCACCAGATTTTAAAGACCTCTGAAAGCTATGGCATCAATAAGGTAAGGATAAAACCAAACCAAAATAAAGATGCTAATTGGAAAAGGAAGAAATATATAAAAATCTTGCATTTTCTTTGATGCCATTATCCAGGGTATCCCTGTTTGCATATTGTCCCAACATTTTTTGTTATTCTAAATTTTCAAGAAGGACAGAGGATTTGGGGCCTTTGAGATTTTGCTAAATGTTATAAATAATGTCTAAAGTTCTAGTTCCATGTTCAATTTAAGCTTTGAAGATGTTGGTTTGCCATCCAGTTTCTCAACCAAACCTTTCTCTCTTGCAGGCTGCAGATCCCTATGCAGCCTAAAATTCACCTCCAACTATACCCACCTTGTTTGGAGGTTTTTGCTCCAGCATTTTCAAGCTCTTATCAACCTCTTCATGACTTAGCTTTTCACTGCACACCTGACCACTAGCGGTTTTTGTGGGGTTTTTGGACGTAGTTATACTTTGAATGTATTGCTATGCAAAGAACTGCAAGATGAGTGACTCTGTGGTGTATACTGGAGTATATTGACTCTGTTCAGCATCACAGTCCTGTCAGTGTATCACTGCACATGGTCCTGTTGAGAAATGGTTGTACTGCCTTTAGTGCTGCTCTCCTCCAGGATCCAGCTTGGTTCCTGCACTGTGATTCATTACTCACTTTGACTTGTGCATTTTTCACACATACATTCTGTTTTCCAGTGAACCAACAGCTTTTGTCTTTATAAATCACTTTTGCTACTTAGCCATACCATCTAAAGAGTAGATTTACCTGAGAAAATACAATACAGGCAAAATTCTTGTTAAGCATAGCAGAATAATATGAGGAATAAAAATGCAATAATTTCCAAAGCATACATTTCTGTCCCACAACAGCTGTTACTGTTTTTATTTCCACTTCAGGTAGGATGCTTTTGTCTAATGTTTATTCCTATTTTAAAATTTTGTTTATTTCAAGTGTGTGTGATTTCAGCCACTTTTTTTGGCAATTGGTTTCAATGAGCATATATTTTTCACAAACACATTATGTTTTCTTTTTTTATATTGAAGTGTTTCTCTATCCCTCCACCACTATATTATAGGTAAATTTGAACAAGCCAAAGACGACTTTTCCTGAAGGTTTCAAAAATCCTATAAAAAAATCACTTTGGCCATACAGAGTTCAGTCTCCATGTATGGAAGACATTCTGATATATCATCTGGTGAACATTAAGCACTTGTGGGGCTGATCTCTGCTGACTCTGGTCACCATTAAAATGATATCATTTAGTAACAGTCATTATGCACCTGAAATACCCTTTTCCTCAGAACAAAGAGCTACAAATATTTAATTTATAAATACATTTTTGGGGAAATGACACCTTTTTAATTATGTCCAAGTAGGTAATCAATGCCTCAAAGTTAATCTAAGACAGAGGACACAACTGGATCATTTACCTTGAGCTCCTGCCTAATATAGTTTGTAGGACCTACTTAAATCATCTCTGGAGAAAAATGTCACTTAATTCCACAATGCCTCTATCTTATGCAGAGCAATGACTACAAAAAGGGAGACAAAGGCCAGGATAGGCCTTGCAGTTCTCTTCCTCCTGACAGAAATTGAGCATACACCTGTCTCTTTACATTTCCTGAGAACTTTTTTTTGCAAATCAAAACCATAGCTTTAATGCCTTCTTATGTCTGCTAAGATTCATAAAGCAAAGGAAGGCTGGCAGTAAAGGATGCTGTGCTGTTTCTAAGAATTTGGTTTACCTTGCTGATCTCTGAAAAACATGCTATATACACAGCTATGTATCACATGCATACACTGACATGGTCTTAACCACCAACATCTGGCTGTGTCCTTTGTCCGTCCCAAAATGTCCAGTTTTGCCTTTTGTCAGATTTGTTAGCATTTGACAATGTTTTCTGCATTCATTAATATTCCTCCTTAGTTCTTATATTATGCTTTTTTTTTCTCATCAGCTGCTGTCTTCCTTGCTAACACTCTTTTGCTTTTCCTAAAACTTTCATCCAGTCTCATTTGTCATTGATAACCAATTAACATATTTATGTCCAGTCTCAACTTGTCTAAATTCAACATCAAACCATCAGGTCTTGTTCTCTCCTCCCAGATAGGATGAAGAACACTTTCTTAAAGGTTATTTCTCATGAAAGTGCATGTTTTCTCTGACCAAGTCATCCATTCATTCCCCACCCTCACCACCTCAAGAAGCAAGTTCATGAAGCTTTCTGTGTCTTTCCTTAAGAGGGTGTGTTTTCCAAAGACACTAAAATTCTAAAGGCCTCCTCTGAAGACACTCAGTATCTTTTTTTTAAGTAGAATTAAGCAAGATATTCCATTAGGTGCCATTAGGTCCCAAATCCTGTTGTATTCCACATCCCAAAACCCATTCTACTCTACAGTCCTCAGTTATCCACCTAAGGTCTTCACTAGATCTTTGGCTGCAACAGCGGACTGAAAATTTGTGTTGGGCTGATGACTAGCCAGGAGGCCCAGAACTTTTTGCACATTCATTGCTTTCCAGGTGGGAGCTCTTGATTTCATACGCAGGCTGTATTCTTTTTCTTGACATATGACTTCAGATATGGTCAATTTGTAATACCTAGCTGTGTTTTACCCAGCACGGTCTGGCAGTCCTTTTACTCTGACCTACACAGATACCATGGTGACTCACACCATCCCATTTAAGCACCACCAGCATTAACTCTCCTTCAATACATTGACATTTCTTCAGTACTCAAAAATCTTTTGAAAACTCAGCATGACAGATGCAGACGCTGTTCAACTAGCTCCTTTAGAAATCAGATTGGAAAAGCAAAGCCCTAGCCCATTCTCATAATTAAAGATAGTTTCGGGCTTTGTTCATATAGCGTTTCATTAGACTCTAAGTCCTTGCTACATTTTGATTTATCTGATTTCCTTCCATTCAGTTAAACTAGCACTGAAGTTTCAGGAAGATCATGGTTTTCCTCCTGTTCCGATAGATATTTCTCTGCTGCTGGGAGAGATGAGTAATGGCATTGTTTGGAGGTGGAAAACAGGGTAGACATTGATTTTTAATGGCTTTTGTTACTTTAGCTCAAAATTTATAGCTCAAAGCAGTTACAATTTCTTTTTACTGCAGATCTATACACACATACACCTGACTCTCATTTCTCCCTCAGCTGCATTATAATGAATGCACCTAGAAATGTCATGTTCCTTTTCAAAGCTCCCTCTCAGAAAGGCATTCCCCCCATTTGAATTATAATAATAGATCTCTAGATTTCTGTGAGAAAGCTTAATAGGAATTCTTTAAGCGTATTCATTATAATGTTAGTTGCATATCTCCTTGCTTAAAAAAACTAATAATGATTTCAATATTCAGGGTTTTAATTATCTTATATGTTTACTGGCAAAAACAGGTACAAGTTCCTCACTGTGTAGAGCTGCCTTATTTCTGCTTTGGAAATATAATTAAAACATCTATTTGTCAAGTGTTTACCTTATATTTGTCAATGTTTTGTATAAATTAATTATTTGTATTACATTTCTCATTCCTAAATAAATATTGGATGGACAAGTAGTTAGTGCATTTTTAAAAATTCAAGGGACATTCAAGCACGATACAAAAGTGCTATCTTCTTTCCCATTTTTCCTAAACTTCGGTAAATTTTGCACTACTATTAAGGTCCTTCTTATCAGTGGAGTAGGTACTTTTCCCTGCATACTCTTCAGAGTGTACTTCAATAAGCAGGCTACAAGGTTACAGATTAGGATATGTGCATTTTAATGCTGGCCTGCATTTCTGTACTTCAATTTTCCCCATCATGAAATATGATAAAAACACTTGGTACATTATCATTATAATCAAAGTTGAGAAAAATGCTTGCACTTTAAAGCATTATTTAACATTAGTAAAGATTAAAGTTACAAACCCAGAATTTCTTTTATTGGCTTGGTTTTGGTGGTTTTTTTTCCCTATATAGTTGAATTCTTGTTAATGGCAATCTGTATTAAACTTTCACAGTGGGAGTATGCTAACTGGGCCTCTCTTCTGCTTTGCAGGTGAGGCATAGGAAATGTGTATTGTGCTCCAAGTGTGACCAGTTAAACTCTGCAAAATTAAAAACCACTCAAAAAATAAATTATTCATAGGATTCAGTCAGAATTCATATATCACATTAAGCTGCATAAGGTGACTTTCAAGCCATGCTTGAGACTCACCAGCTAGGTCAAACTCTTAGGGTAAAGCAGTATCTTGCAATATAAAACATGCATGAGGAGCATACAATTACTTTTCAACTACTTACAGCTTTAGTACACCTGAAGCTACCTTACCCATTTGATATTTAGTTGCAGTCTGGAGAATAAGTCTTGCGAGGAGAGGCTGAGGGAGCTGAGGGTGTTCAGTCTGGGGAAGAGGAGACTGAGGGGAGACCTTATCGCTCTCTACAAGTACCT
>JAOXJM010000001.1:207618091-207629577 GCA_026413425.1 Tringa solitaria | reverse complement strand
TTTTAGTTTTGGGTGGTGTTTTGTGTGTGTTTTTTTTTTGTTTTTTTTTTTTTTTTTTGTTGGGTGTTTTTGGGGGGTTTTTTTGTTTGCTTTTTTTTAATTGGTTGGACCAGATGATCTTAAAAGGTCCCTTCCAACTTAGGTGATTCTGGGATTCTGTAAATACAGGGACAAAATTTGAGAGAAAATGGTCTATACTGTATAATTCCAGAGAACTTCTACATGCTACAAAATGGGCCATTGTTCCTTCAAAACTACTTTGCAAAAATGTGTACCAGATCAATTCTTGACCCTCTTTTGACAAGAAAGAGCTTTTCTTCCCTTCATGGTGTCAGAGAGGAGCTGGATGGTAGTTTTAAGTGGAAGACAAATGATCTTCTGACTGCTTCAAATATAACTGCATGAGAATAAAAAATAACTGCAATGCTGCTTCCAAAGAGCAAATTAGAAATGTTTATTGTGATACCGTATTACTATGTTACAATGCACAGCCATGACAGTTGTTGAATTCAGTCTGAGTAAACCAGCAGATTATTTCCTCCTTTTTTTCTCTCCCTTATTTCTCTCATCTTTGCAATGCTATTCCCTTCCACAGTGGCATGCTGATTCCTCAAGGTTGAGTGGCCCTCATTTATGCATTACAATTGATTCCAAATTAATAAGAAAAATGAAAGGCAATTTTCTACGATGCAATACATTGCTTTTTCTGAAGAGACAAATCCAGTACATCAAAGATACTTTTTAAAAAGTCCTGCCTCAAAAATGACCATCTTTGTTGCAAGATGATTACTATCATCTCCAGAATTATTCATTTTCTACAAGTAAAATGAGGTTCATTGTTCTCATTTATTTAAATTTATGTATCATTTTAAATCTACATATTATTTGCCAATGTCAACTGCAAAACTAAGTGAAAACTGAACTGAACCACTGCTTTGCAGCTCCTTAGTTTGTCATGTTTTTTTTTCTGGTTTGCTTTCTTAATCTTTCTGCAAGAAGATTCCTACATACTTTCTTGGAAAAGTGAGCATCTCAGACACATATATATGTGTGTATACATATTTAGTGTATATATACATAGTGTATACATACCCTCCTATTAGTACTCCAGAAGCTTTTGTTCAGAACTGGTATGTTTATTTGGAAATCAATACATAAAGAGCTTGCACCTCTGCTCATCAGTGAGTAGTGCTGATTGATTTGAAGCATTGCAGGGTGGGACACCCCAGGTTTGCTTGGATGATATGCTGAGATAGATTGATTTCTACTAGCAGGCTTTTTGTGCCAGTTTGGAAAAACCAAACAGTGTGGAGCAGAATACCCATTTCTTTGAGCTTCCTGAAAACTGGGATGCTCTCTGAGCACTCAGAACAGCCCTAAATCTGTGCTTAACTCTCAAACCAACAAAGGATTTCTTCCGGCAAAATTATTTCCAGGCAAAATTTTTATCCAATAACAGAAGCAATGCTTAAGTTCCTGCATCAGTCTAAGAACTAGGATAGAGCTCCAAAAGGCTGCCCTGTGTCATTGTGCAAAGATTGTTTTTATGACATGAACATTATCTAATGCACACTTAAGTGCTCCTCTTAGAAAGTACAATATTTTGAAAGTTTACTCTGTAAAAATCTCAGCTACCCACTGTGATTTGCACCTGCAGAGGGAGTTTCACTCTGCCTGTATTCCACTCTTATCCTGGGATGGCACAAAACCCCCTGTGACACTTTCTGCTCTCCTTCCCCCACCAAGGCAGCTTCACAACCAATCTGATTCCAAACACCAAACAGGAGTGAGATAAAGCTTGGACTTCGTCAGCTAACGCTAATACAGTAAATAAGCTGAAAGGCCACATCCTAAAGAGCTACATCTAAAGCAAAGGCAATTTTCATGTAAAGCCATAAATAATAGGAAAAAAAAGCAGCAAAATTACTCACTGCAAACTATTTGGTGAGAGCAAGTGAGTTCGGAAATGAAAGGCAATAAATGAGTGATATTACCTGAAAAATAAAATGTCAATATAATAATAATTTAAAAGAAACAGCAGCAGAACGTTGCCTCTAGGCAGCTATGACTTGCATGAAATAACTTTCCACATAATAGGAGCCTCAAGGTCTCAGTGATCTTGGCAAAGTTAAAGGGATAACTTTCAAGTAGAAATGAACATGAATAATTCTTTCTCCTATACTCACATAGGTAGGTTTTGAATGGTTAAATAAATGCTGCTTAACTTTTCAACTTTTCTTCATTTTTGATATGGAATATATATCATTACCAATACTGTGGAATTTCTTTTCTGCAGTTGATTTTTAATTCGTTGCTATCACTTTCAGAATACTTCATAGTATTGTGTTAAGGCCTTCTTTCTAGCATCTGTACTTCCTAATGACATGCTCTCCCTGAACAAATTCCCTGTGAGTTTTCTCGGTGAAACTTGAAGAAGACAGTTTAAGTAACTTGAGGATTGTGATTCAATATATTAGAGAATGAAATTTCTTTTACTCCTTGGGGAACAAAATGTCTCAGTGTGTCGAGTGACTTTTATTAAATTTTAAAAAATGTATCAAACAATCTCCAATTTTCTTCTTCTGCTTGAGCATTCTTCAAAGCTTCAAATTATTTTGAAAATGCTGAAGTACCACAGTGAGCATTCATAACAGACTAAGCAGTTATTTAAAATTTCTCACACAACAGGAAAACTTTGATTATCTTCCCTGGACCTGAGGACTCATTGAAACAAATTGTAAATCCCTCATCTAAAGAAATACCCAGAAACCACTATAAGAATTACTATATCCAGCACATATATAGACCTTCAAAAATAAATATACATATGAATAAAAGCCTAATTCATAGTAATAAAAATATTCTTTGCCTTGGAAAGCTTGAATCATCAAGTATAAATCCAAACTATGGGTTTTTTTTATTTAAAATATAAGCTAGCAGACATGCATGGGAGAGGACATCCTTCACTGAGATAATGCCCTCAGAGGAGTTTAAATGGCATCACAGCGATAAATCCAAGGAATCGGATTTGTTCTGATTTAACTGAGCTAGCATCCATGCAATGTTTTTCAGACACTTAGATTTAAAAGCAAGATTCTAAGATAACAATATGAAAATATGAATTTCTTTGATAGGCACCCAGAGGGAGCTAAATGTATAGCATTATTTCAGCTTCTTTTCCTAATCACAGTGTAGCTATAAACTGTAGAAGTAGATTTTTTTTCCCTAGTCTCTTATAGCCTTTTCCTCTCCTTCGTCTTCCCTTCCTGCGGTTTTGCAGCATTTCTGTTGTGACTATTGGGATGAGAAGTGCTGCCACTCCAGAGCTGGGAAAGGATGTACCCTCTGCACAGCTGTAGCAATGATGAAATATAGGACATTCTTCCTTATAAAGACAGGCTCAGTGGAAAGCCATGTGGTTTTTTTACCATTTGCCCCAGGTAACTCAAATTCTTCTGGCAGTGCATATTCTGAAGCAGTCCAGATCACCCCCATCTGGAGAGGACAATATTAAACAGAATACTTCTCGTGGTCCTATCACTGCTTTTAGGAAAACTGCAGGCAGATAGTCTTGTTATACTTCACCGCACTCCCAACCTGTACCAATGCAATTGTTAACAGCAATAACAATAAATAAAAGAATTTTGTTCACTTCTCTAAGAGGGTTATAATATTAACAGCTGTTCCTTCACTTCTCTAGCCAATAGTCTTCAGTAAGACAGTTATGTGGGTTTATTGTGCTTTCAGTCCCAGATATTGAATGTAGAGAATGACAGCTAACAACACTGGGTAGAGGCTTCTGTCCCTCCAAAGGTGCAACCCTCCCTTTCCCAGCTTTTCTGCCTTTCCACACGTGCTCCAGAGTGGCACGTTTTGTACTTCTACCCAGCACAGGTGGAACAGGCCCCCACAAGACATGCACAGCTCTACAACCAGGAATAGTTCCAGCATAATGACTCTCTGACAGAATAAGAACAGAGAACAAAGTTTTCCAGTGATTAGTTATATTTTGGGTGCCAAATTAGGGCTGCTCTGAGGTGACAGAAAGTCACATGTTTTGGGTGAGTAATGTCACAAAAAAAATCAGGTTGTTCCAAGGAATCTTAATTTAGGTCATTGAACTAAAGCAACCAAATTCTGCAGTTGCTTTGGAAAATATTGACCTGGTATTTCAGTGTCACATTATCAGGACTGCACACCAGGCTCCTTCAGCTCCTTTCATCAGCTCGTTCCTGCACAACTTAAGGTCAAAGCAAAATCCGGTAAGGCACAAGAGAGAAAAGGAGAACACAGATCCTGCTTAAGCCATTGCATCCTGGGGCCAGAGAGCCTGCCCTTCCCAATGTTTCAAACCTTTCTGAAGGTAAACAACAACCACTGACACAACAGCCTGTCAGTGCCAACTCTAAGATGTCATCGGAATTAGAAAGCATAAGAGAATTTCCTGCACAGGGATTACAGCATTACACTTAATTTCTTTTTTCATTTTCCAGAACTTTGTGTTACACATACACAGGGAAATACACTGCAAAGACTCTGTATGGGTACCCAAGAGATGAATTTTTCAAACTCTCTGCACAACATTAAAAAGGTTGGGAGTCGCATTTTCTGTTTGTTGATAACTCAGCTCCATCCATAGATACTTCTGCCTCTTCTTGTAGGCAAACTGTGCTGGTACCTTCCAGGAAAAAAATCCTGTGGGCGAGCTTTATTGCTCTAAACACTTATAGGTCACTATTCTACTACAAATCTGATATAAACTAGCCAATAAGAAGGATTCTGCCTTTTATAAATTATAATTTATTTCAGTCCGAGACTGCAAAAATAACTATCACTTACTCTCACTTTGGAAGCAGGCAGAGCCTGGCAAACAAGAAATGTAATAAGGGCACCCAGTCAGAAAGCTCCCAACGGTGAAGAAAACATCTACAGTTCTGCAGAAATAAACACTCAGAGAGCAACACTGCATTCAGAGGAGGTTGGCAGGTACCTGAGGGACACTCACTTTAAAGGGTTTACCTCCTCCTGTCAGACCACTCCACTGGGGCTGTTGATGGTTGGATATTGGTTTCTGCACTTTGGGTTTTCAAAAGGCCTATGGCATAAGCTTTTAAACTTTGAAAATACTTTTTCCTAATGGCTGTTTCTTGACCACACTCTTCCACTCTAAACCACATAAAGGAGGACTTTCCTGGCACTGCACTGTCCTACAATCTCATTACTGAGAGTTTAAAGCCTACTGATGCCTGAACAACTGGGGTCTTACGCCTTATAAAAAGGCAGAAAGCAGATACACTACTGACTAATAGTGAAAACCCTACTTCCCAGACGTACAAGCAAACAGTGGTCTTGGCAGATGAAAAGCTGGACTAGAGCCAGCAATGTGTGCTCACAGCCCAGAAGGCCAACTGCATCCTGGGCTGCATCCCCAGCAGTGTGGCCAGCAGTTCAAGATTCTGCCCCTCTGCTCCGCTCTGGTGAGACCCCAGCTGCAGTACTGTGTCCAGCTCTGGGTCCTCCAACATAAGAAGAACACGGACCTGTTAGAGCAAGTCCAGAGGAGAACCACAAAGATGATCAGAGGGCTGGAGCACCTCTCCTATGAAAACAGGCTGAGGGAGTTGGGGTTGTTCAGCCTGGAGAAGAGAAGGCTCTGGGGAGACCTTACTGGGGCCTTTCAGTACTCAAAGGAGGGTAACAGGAAAGATGGGGACAGATTTTTTAGTAAGGCCTGTAGCGGTAGAACAAGGGGTAATGTTTTTAAACTAAAGGAGGTACATTCTGGCTAGATATAAGGAATAAACCTTTTGCACCGAGGGTGGTGAAACACTGGCCCAAGTTACCCAGAGAGGTGGGAGATGTCCCATCCCTGGAAACATTCTGGGTCAGGTTGGACAGGGCTCTGAGCGACCTGATCTGGTTAAAGATGTCTCTGATCAGTGCAGGGGTGCTGGACTAGATGACCTTTAAAGGTCCCTTCCAACCCAACCCCTTCTGTGATTCTGTAATTCTATGATGCTATGATCTCTGCTAAAACAAGATAGATAGAAAAAATAAGACATTGAGGCAAATAAAAATCCTTTTGTCATTGAATACAATACAATTCCCACTGCTCTTCAGCATTCAGTAGAATGCATCTCTCTATATTTTTGCAAACTTCTGCACTTTCACAAAGGAATTTAGTGATGAAAACAGCATAATTAATAGTAAGGGAGTAATTATCTCTTAGGTTTACAAGATACCAAAGTAAATAAAGGCCCAGGCCTGAAATAAATTAATTACATTACCAAAATGTACAAGGAATGCTTTTTCCACTGTTTTGACAGGATTTTTAAATTTTACCCTTTAAGTTTACTTATGATTACAGATTTAGACTTTCTAGTTGGTATTTGAGTGGAAACCCAACCCTTTAGAGAACAATAATTTTGAACTAGAAAAATGAAATCTCACGGCACTTGATGTCACTGAAATATTGAGTCAAAGGAAAAAAGAGAGCAGATTTTCAGTCTCTCCACTGAACAGAGAATGTAGTGGATACAGAAAAAAAAATCAGAGTTATCACAGCACACTACCAGTATTTTTTCTTTCGGAATATCTTTATCCTGATTTTCTAAGGAATTAATTATGCTACATGAGCATCCATGCATGTTTGTCCCTCTGTAGGAGTAAGCCCAATGGCCAATTGCAACCAAATCTGAAGAAGTGAGGAGGAAACAAACCAAGAAGTTCCTAAAAACTTTGTAAAATGATGTGGTTCATTAAAAACAGTGACATCCTGCAGTGTTACCTGAATTGTTAGCATAGGCCGGGGAATCCACAGGTGTACAAAAGAAAAAGAAATCAAGCACTTCATGCATGTCTCAACCTTGGGAAAATTCTCAGTAAGAGCTTGACCCGTTCAGATACCAAGGTCAGTCAATCTTGTGACGCAAATGCACTGGGAACTAGATGTGTTTAGTTCCAGTGTTGATAGAATTAACAGTCTATCCCACAAAAAGTAAAGTAATTTTACTTTGATACAGATACAGAATGAAAATACATGCCAAAGCATCAAAAGATTCTGTGAAAACAGCTTTACTAATCATAACTGCCCTCTTTTTTCTCTAACATCTGAAGATCAGTCAAGGTTAGACGAGCAAAAAAGTACTGAGATCTGAACTCAGACGTTGAACTCCGCATGAATCCAACATGAATCATTAAGTTATCCACTGTCTTTCTTTACTCTTCTTCAAGGCAACTATTGATATTGGCTGATATTACATGAACTTCTATTAAAGCCTCTCTTCAGCATATGTCACCGAGCACAGTGCTGTACCAAGGAGTCAATCAATTAAAACTTTCCCCCAGCTTAGAGAAGTCAGGCTGGGCTTTGTCACGGAGTCTATTCCATTATCTCTTACACTGACCAGTGATTTACAAGTGCCAATTGGTCTCTTGATAGCTCTGGATACGTTTTTCAAGTCCTGCAGTAATGGAAGACTAACATCACTGCACTAATGTGAATCATTTTATGTAGAGTTTCCTTTTTACGGTGTCTTGAATATTCAAGCTAAAGCAGGGTAACAGGCTTATTTTAAGGAATTTTGTCTAAGTGTCCATTTGGGCATTGTAGATTATTACGAATTGCCAAGTCTTAGTCTACACCTGGATCTGCATTTTATGCCTGTAAGTTAGCAGAGGAACTCACATTCTCTGAGGTAATTGAAGGATTTAAAAACTGTGGGCTGTTTGGGTTTTTTTGGAGAAGAGAATTTGTTTGATTTCTCTTAACTGCGTAATTGTGTTACTCAAGTGGGTTCTTATGAGAGCTCTAAATGAGGATCACTTATTTAACAGTGGTCCTCATGGGCTCAGGGATTGATGATGGTACTTGATACATGGCTGGCACAACTGGAGAAGAGTAAAAGGATAAGAGCATGCCACTAAGGAGGGGGCTGGCAGAGCCATACTTACAACTTCCTTAACTCCTGGAATAGCACCGATCACAGCTTTAAGGTGGATCTGCCTCAAATTCATCATTTTAAAAGCTCAAAACCCCAAGTCTTTTTAAATGGTAAACTAGAACACAATATTTTAAATAGAAACAACCAAGCAACGTTATGCTAAAAAAGCAAAGACAAAAAAGCTTTCTACACAAGCCCACCGTGTCCTTGCAGTCATTTCTTGGTATGCCAGCTGGGTCTCAGGCAGCTCGGTGATGCTCAGCAAGGTCTGCACTGTCCACCCCCCCAGTTCTTCAGCAGGTTTCCTTCTGGCATTTTTGGGACCCTGCTGATCTGCTCCCCAGCACTACACAGCACACACTCTGCCAATGTGGACACAATGGTTTTATGTTACCCCAAGGGATGGATCCATCTCATCATCCTGGGGCAAGGATCACACTTAAGCCAGTAATTCCCTTCAGGAATACATCCCAGAAATTTATGTCACCTATTGATGAAGGTGACCTCCTACAATTAAATTAATGGCGTCCTTGCCAAGTCTATAGAGACTGGGAGATTCTCTGAAGTATTCAATCCTTTACCACACTCCCTTTCATTCTGCTATAAAATAAAAGCAGGAAAGAGTGCAAAAGCCTTAACAGACCTTCAACTGATTTATCTTTTACATCGTAAACCCCTTTCAATTATATGGACTATATCAAAATGTGGATAAATATCATGAAGAAAATATCTGATTGTTTTGGGGATGCAGAATTCTGTAACTTGGATAACTGGGCTGAAATGGAAAGTTTATTACCAACTATTTGATATGGGCAAACTACATTTTTATCTCTTAACAGCAGCAACCTTAAAACATTTTGCAGTTTTGCCATTAAATACAGAGAGATGATTTTCCATCTAATTTCTAAAAGCAGTTTTGTGGAAGAAAATGGGTAATCAACGTAGAGAATGTCTTTCTTCTGAAAATGCTTTTAGTCTAAAGTAAATGACAGCTATTTAAAGGCAATCACTTGTGTTTTATATCTCACACAAAAACCAGCAGACACAGTACCCTGCCTTTGAGACAAAACACTAATACATGTGACGGAACATTTCAAGCAGCAATAATCAGAAACCACAGATTCAGCAGCATCCAGAAAACAACTGAAATATCCTCCACTTAAATGTGAAGCTTTTTTTTTGCTATTCTTGATTGGTCTTTAACTAACATCATGTGGTATTATAACATGAATACCTAATTATCTGCATCAGACAGGTACAGGAGATGCAAATCACATTCATTCTGCACTATGTACAGTGATAACTTACACATCTATTAAAAATAAAGTGGTTTTCAAAATATCACCCAGGAGGCATGTGTTCTGTTCAGTGACCTTTGGAAACTCTAGTCCAATGAATAACTAGTGATGCGCAAATAAATTGAGAGACAGTACATAAAAAGTGCCTATAACCTTATATGTTATCCGTTATGAGGATGGCTATGGTAAAAAGATATATTGCTCTTCCATAATTTGCCTGAGAGAGCAAATCAATGAGAACATAAACTTGTAACCCTTTAAGTGGAATGGTTATGAAATTCATTATCCTGGACAATTAAAAATATAACATGCAAAAAAAGTGCAATGAATTGTATAATTTAAGTATCTAATTTAATGGTAGTTTGCTACCTTACAGGCATTTGTTCATGTGGCATCAGTCACATCTTGGTAAATCCAGCCTTGCATTCAAACATTTTATGTAGAAAGAAGCCTAACTGTGGTTGCTTCAAGATGATGAAACTTCATATTAAAAGGATTATAGTAGAATATTGAAGGAATTCAGCAATGACAATCGTGCATCCATTAGAAATCTTAGTAAACACTATGATACATGACAAAGCTTAGACTTTCTTTCTCATACAACATGTGGCCCATCTGGTCTTGATCTTGTGACAAATGAAGTCCACAGTCTAAAAAAAACAGTTATGTAACCAAAAGGCAAGGAAAACCCACCAAATCCAGGAAGATATGATGCAGCACAAATTTTATATCTCTTTCCTTTTTTGTGCTACTTTTAAACCACACTGCCAACAAAGCCTTCACTGCCAGCCCTGATTATAGCTCATGTAATTCAGGCTTGTGTAAACACGTTCTTTACATAGAGATATATGGACTACAGCTTTTATACAGCCACTTCAACACTAGAAACACTTTCTCACATTCTGTTTTACGGTATGAGACTTCTATTATCATGCACGCATGTAAGGATATCAAGGAGGCTAAAAGAGAAAAGATTCCACTATTCCAGCTTGCAAGCTAGAAGGGAGTTACCAAATCACACGGGCTCTTCCCAATAATCAAATATCTAGTCAAGTGCTGACATAGTTATGGGGAAGAAAAACATTCCAGATACTCGTCTGCCACTAGCTACACCTGAAACATTTTAAAAACATGAAAAGCTTATCCTGTTGTAACACTCACATTTTTATAGTTTAGAATAACAGTGGACACCTTTGTTCAAAATCTCAATAAGTTTATTTTTAAACTACTTTTAATTTTATAAGTAATTGCATGCTTTGTATTCCAGATTATATTTTTTCCTACAAGAGAAGAATAAATTGTACTTACCCTCTCCAAAGTAATTTCTTCAAATTCATATTCAATTTCTGTTCCATTGACCTAAAGAAAATAAAATCGGACAATTCCTTAAATGCACATGGAAGGTAATTTGGCAGGGATATTGCACAGATATGATCAGTTTACTGAAGCACATATTTCAACATAAAGGTGAGGCGATCTAAATTGTAGCCTACTTAGCCCCCCCTTTGTCTTGAATGCCACGTAACCAAGCCTATAAACTGGAAAACAGGAAAAGTTCAGTATGTAAAACACTGAAATAATGGATACCTAAGTCACTTACATAATATGGCTGATATTGGATATAGTGTGTTCATGGACTACATGCAAATGTTTATATAGTTTCCAAGGTAATAGTTTCATGTCAAAAATAATAGACCCGTTTCTAAAAATTATTCTCACAAATGGAAGAAAGATTAATTATTCATTGCCTTACGTGCTCCAATTTACTTTGTGATACAGACAGGAAATTCATTGTACTTATGTTAAAACCACTCACTGATACATATACTGAAATACATCTTGTTTACTATATTAACCTAGGGCAAGAACATGACAGAGGACCTTTGCAATAGACAGCTGAATGGCAAAAAGGCACTGAATGTTAATGCAATTCTTACGCTGAGTTTCAGTGTCAAAATAAATTAAGCTACAAAATGTAGAGCACCAAAATGGATTGCACTGGACAAGAAATCTATCAGCTGAAGACATGACACTGATTTAAGCAGTATTCTGAAACCTTGTTCCAGTCTGACATGGATTTTTTCTGTCCCTCTAGGCAACTCACTTAACATCCCTTTCTTAGTTTCCTTATTTCTTAAATGGGTAGAGTACCACATCTGAGAAAGCTACAAAAGCTGTCTATATTGTAAATAAGCAGCAGAGTAATGAAAATAGTTCTATTATTAAAATCTCAGAAGAATTTCAA
>JAOXJM010000001.1:207600711-207615361 GCA_026413425.1 Tringa solitaria | reverse complement strand
ACTCTCACAGTGAAGAAGTTCCTCCTCATGTTTAGGTGGAACTTCTTATACTCAAAGCGTACAAGGTGAGGCCCACTGGAGGACACAATCAAGCACATCCCTTCTTGAAGGCACAGAGTCTGGAATCAAAATGTGTCTTATTCAGGAACACGTTTTATTTCCAGCAGAAAAAAAAAAAAAAAGGATACTGATGACCAGGCCTAATACATAAATGCTACACGAGGAATAGGTCCTAATGAAACCTCCAGAAAACTTTGAAGGCCTTTGTTGCTCTATTGTTTAGAAACAGCATCATTGACATATACTTCTGATGCAAGGTGGCTTCTCAGTCTCCTGACCTTACATATACTAATGATATGTATTGTGATGAATTTACAGCTCCTGTAGAATAAGTGACCGTAATTCAACTAAGTCCCAATGTTTAAAGCAACTACTTGCAAATTGAGGTAACAGTTGCTGTTCATTTATATCTGCACCTGTTATACTGGAGGACTCTCCCAGACTTTTGACAAGGAAATGTCTTTAAGAAAGAGATGTAGCTGTCTAGATTCCAGTGCTCAAGAGATATTTCCTGGTGAAGCTCTAATCACTAACAGAGTTCACTTTTCTTTCTAAGAAGAAAGCACTAGTCACCTTCAGATGACACTTTTTTTCAGGAGAATGAGAAATAAGGAACAGGTAAAAAGAGTTTTCCATATACCATTTTGTGAAAAACAAATAACAGAACACCAAAATTAGGACCTGAAAAACTCAGTTTTGTTGCTTTCTTTATGTGCAGAATTTTACTTTCCAGGCAGTTTCTCTGATTTAGTGCAGTTTAAGGATGGCATAAGCATCTGACGTAGTCCCTTAATGAAAATGAGTTCTACAAAATATGACATATTCCCAAAATACTTGAGAAAAATATTCTGTTAGGTTTTCCATTTTCATATACCCTTTCTCTTTGTTAAGACTCTTATAAAGATTTTTTTTTTGGTCATAATAATAATTTGATACTCTCTTTGTATTTCTGCAATTATTTGATTTGATAGACCTGTTTATACTTAAACAAGTAAACATTGCCAAATTCTTTCTTGCTATACTTCTACACTTCTACAACTGCATCCACCCACTCAATAAGATAAAGATGTCATCATATGAATTTTAATGAAAAGATCTGGCAACAGCAGCATCAAAACACACTTTATACAACTGTAATTTTTCAAAACCACTGCACCTATTCTTTCCAATAAAATTTATGTCAGTAGCACTGTTTGTTATGCTTAGTCTTATTTTCATGAAGAGATTGTTTTGCCTAAAAATCACATCTGTAAACTTTTATTACAAACAAACCCCATTTTAACTACATTTAATTGGATATTGTTTTTCTGCTGTCTTCAAGAAAGAAGACTGCTGCTTCTACTTTTATTATCATATGCATAGGAAGATAACAACCCTGCCACTGATCTTCACTCAACATGCAAATATTATTCTTTTGGCAATGAGGTTTCAGCAGTTGCTACCCAAACCTGACCAGAATACAATATTGCCAAATTCTTGTTGTACAAGTAGACCTAGGATATATTTTTTCTTTAAAAATTTCCAATTTATTGCGTAATTAAGATGGTCCATTTTACATTTCAGAACCATCGAGGTCATTTGGGTAATTTAATGAGTATAAGATTTAAATAGCCCTTCATGATTTCTGTTTTATCAGTAAGACTAAAGAGTGATCCTTATTTAGCCCTCTGCCATCTCCAGACGTAGGTTATTTCTTCAATAATTGTCAAAGAAAACCTGCTGATGTCCTTTTGATCATTCCAAGATCATTACAGGTTTCTCACTACATATAAACACACAGAAAAAAGTTTCCTGTCTTCTCTGATTTCATATATGATGATTTTGTGTTTTCAAGCTGTCCTAAAGAGGCTGCCAGAAAGCTTTTCATGCTACTCTTCTTTACGTGAGTGAGTGCATTTTATGGGTTTTTTATACAAGAGGTCCCACATCTATATTCAATCACAGTGCATAACTAAGCCCACTTCCTTCTTTTCACCCATATCTTCTTTGGGAAACAAGGACAGTATGTTAAGTTCTTTGAATGAAAATTTATCATAACCGAAAACTTTCTTGTCATAATATGACTGTTCTGGTGTGAAGAATGAAGAGTGAAAGACCATATGGTTTGGAAAGAAATTTATACTTTATGAGGAATAGGTGTTACAGCATATGTGCCACTGACTTGTGGATTCTTGCACATATACCTATAGAGCACTGGACCTTCAGTCATTGTACATCCTTTAGGGAAGATATCACCTTTGGCACATAATTAACAGAGCTCCAAGAATTCAAATCCAGCTCCTGGTCAACACCTGCAAATATCTGCAGCAAAGTCATGAACAACTTGTATCCTGCACAAAGGGCGCTTTTTTTATTCATTCATTTCTTCTTAGATATTTCCTGTATTTCCTATACCCTTCACCAAGTCTTAGTTTTTAGACATCCTTCATCATTGCTTGTGTACCTTACTCATCCTTTCCTCTCTTCTTCCTCCCTCACTGTTACCCTGGGTTTTCTTGTTTTCATTCTCTCAGAGAAAATACCCATTTAGCAAGTAACCATTATCACTCTTTGGTTGATTCCCAAATCCCTAATTTTATCTTATCCTACCTCATTTCTCAAATCTTGTTCAGAACAAAATCACATTTTCTCTATCCTTTATAAATCACCATCCCCAAGCTCTAATCACAACTTCTCAGGTCTCCACTTCAGCCTCCATTGCTTTCTCTGATTTTCATTCTTTTCATGCTTTTCACTTGTTTCTTCCTCTGTTCTTTTCCTTTTCTCATCCACACAGATGCACACACATACATACCGAATTAAACATACTTTATATAGTCCCACTTCATCCAAAGGATTATTCATGATCAGCTTTCCACCTTCTCATCTTTTCCAACTAAACTATAAAAATAATATTCTGCTATAACTCCTACTGAGTCGCTCACACACTCCACATACCTTGGTTCCTTTCACTAATATGCTTCACCTGCTTAACCACAGTTTCAAAATCTTATTCAAATAAGGGATTCTCTTCTGGATTCTGCTACTTACTGCTCTCACAACCCTTTCCCCTATTCAGCAACAATTTAGATTTTTTTTTAGCTGTTTTGCCTCCATAGATCTGACACTTTCTACAGTCTGAAAAACATATAACTTGAAACTCTCCTCCTAGGTATTCTAACTATTTTATGTGGCTTATGTCTTATGCGATAACACTCTGTTCTCTACAACGTGAGCCATCAAATTTTCCTTCATCTTCTCTTTGTTTTGCCTGTATTCTGATGTTGGCATATACACCACAGAAGAAAGTGCCTGTATGTTTGTAAGCACTCGATATATTTAAAGCAGACCCATCACAAAATTCTCAGTTTCTTAAGCATAATCAAAGCAGATCAAAGCACAGACCATGATTTCAAATGGGGTTCACACTAAATGGAGATGAAATTACATCTGTGTGTGAATTCTCTTTAGGTGAAAGAAGAATGCACATTTCAGCTTTTGTACTTAGAACCTTCTCTCTTACACTAAGAAATTCAGATGTCATCATATTACCTATTTAATAGGTAGAAATCTAATTTAAGCAGCCATCTAGGCTTTTTTCCACAGGCACTGTAGAGAGGAATCAAGAGGGGGTGATTTATGCCTTAGTCTTTGGATGAAATTGCTATTTGATGAACCTGTGTCTTCCCACTGACTATATGGGAGCACTTTAGACTTTCAGGATTTGCAGCCTTAAAAAATAATTTTGTAAAATTCCTTGTTTTTCTGTATCTTAAATTTATAATATACATCAGTGCAGGAATTTGAAACAGTGCATTCCAGAGGACTGGATACAGTTATTTCTTTCTGCAAAGTTAGATTATTTCTTTTGCAATTCAGGTCATTCACTGTGTGGCTTCAGAAGTTTGCAGTCACTCTGCCTTCCATTTTCTTCTGTGCTTCTGCCATTGCTGGGACCTTAACATAACAGTTATCATAAACTCTCAGTTTGTCAGGTTACTATATCTCTGGCCCATTTTGTTTTTAGAAGAAAATCCATCAAACTTTTCAAAAGTCTGAACAGTTCATGCATTTCTAGAAATGCTTTTTCTGTGTAGTATTTCATTCCATGCACAAGATAGATAAAAATGGAAAATTGCTGTTGCTCGATTGACCTTATTTCATCAACAAAGATTATGAAATACTTGTAACTTGGGACTTACAGGGTTATTTTAGTAATGTTTAATACTGCAATTTGCATAATTTTATCTAAAGAGTTGGTAGCTCCAGTAAGAGTGTTTAAAAGGCAAATAATTAATACATAAATCGTGGGTTAAGTCTGATTCATTTAAACACTTAAAATTTTCTTTTGGTTTTAGGAAGAAATCAATAGCATACTAAATGGCAAAATTTTAAGCAAGGAAAGAACAGCAATAATTTACTGCATTCTTTGACATCCATGACATGTTTATGTAGCAAACATATAATGAAATATATATAATATACATAATGAGCAGGCCCCATTTCCTCAATAAATAAATATACAACCAACATAATCTAATCTCTTGCAATTTGTTAGTTTACAACATACTCTGACTCATATTTTTGAGCCTAAAAATGTCTCCCGGTAGCTTTGTTTACCTTTGAGAATTAATACTCCCCTCCCTGCTCTCCTACCCCACTGCCTTTGAACAAACCACAATCAATATGGCTTCTTATCTTCTCTTGCACAAGTACCGAAGGCTAAACTGTACTGGCAGTAACACTGCTGCAATCCCACTGGTGTTACTGGGCTTGTACCAGCGTAAAGGACGTTACATCTATTCATCTGTGGATGCATTTACACCTGCAGGAAGGAGCAGGCCTGAAAAGGCAAAGAAAATACTTGCACAAATAATAAAAATGAGTAATAAGGAATACTCACATAAATAAAGTATATCTACACTTATAAACAAATATTTATGTATTCCACAGGACAAGTTTTTTATGCATGAGTCACTTCACAAGTATTTTTATAGCAGCAGAAAGGTTCACTATTTCTCTTAAAATCTTGGAAGACTCTAGTGTATGCATGGGCAGGGAGCCACAGTCCTCTGCACTCTACAACTAAAAGCATAGCAGAAAAGCTCCCTCATGCCCAATTAATTTTGCTGCAGAAAAAAAACCACAAACAAACAAAAACCAAACCAAAACAAAAAATCCCCACAAAATGACAATCTGAATGGCTGAGACAAAATCAAAGTGGTTTTCTGCTCCTCTTCACAAGCCCAGGGAAAGAAAATGGATGTAACTGTTGCTCACAGGGATTAACAGTGCACACTCTGAGAAGCAGCTAACACAGCACAACTGATCATCAGTCACAATCTAAGCCTAGCCAAAATTCAGCAAATTGTTCCAAATGCTTCTCAGCTTTCTTGATAGGAAATACTGCTTTGCATCAGTCGGAGAGAAATTTCAGTTTTTCATGAAAATTTCTTCAACTTAATCTAAGAAGAGAGGGAAAAATCATTTTTATCCACCTTCAGTTGCATTTCCAATACAAAGATGGGATCTTGAAAGGTGAACATGAATGTTACTTTTGAAATAATTTCTACACTGTGCCTCAGTATTCCAAGAAAAAAAAAGCGATGATGCTTTTAAGGTTATCAACAGCAGAGATGCTTTACTTATGCGCTAAGGGAAAAGCCAAAAGAAAGCTGGAGAAAAATGCTGACGCATAATGCTCTTTAAAACAAGCACAAAAAGCTTACAATGCACAATAAACTACCTCAGATTAAGAAAGCAGCGTCGGTAAAAAACCTATGGTAGAAAAACTACTCAAAGAATAGCTTTAATACACTAAAATGCACAACTGTAACACAGAAACACTTTGAAAATGTTTAATGTTATGTAATCCCACTTTAAAATGTCAAGTGTTGCTTGGCTCTTTTCAGAAGTAGAGCATAATTTACCAATTATTGGAAGTATCTTTAGTATGTTCTCCATAGGCTTCCTGACATAATGGAACCTACGATTTCCACATCTAAACTGTCAACTATCTGGTAGCAGAGATTTGGAAAATATTCTGGTTCTTATCTCACCAACATGTAATAAAGTTAGTGGTCAGTAGGTAGATTTGTGTATAACATGTCCCCTGGACATCAAATTCCCTAATATCCACGAGGCCACTAAACAGGCATTCCTGGGCTTTACTACACTGCATGTGCTCTAACCTGTCTGCTCCACAGATGTGTTATTTTTCAGGATTAAATTTTTTTCCTGCCTCATCCCATATTTGGAATCTGGAGTGTTAGGGAATGTGATAAAAGCTCCTTTGCCCCCCAGAAAGGAACACAGAGAGTCAGTGACAGGTGAAGGAGGTCAACTAACACCCTGCCTGGCTGCTCCCAGGCTCATCACAGGAGCCATCAGCCCATCAAAGCTGCACAAACACACGGGCAGGGCTCAAGGGTAGGTGGAGGAGCCCCTGAAGGCCCGTCAGAGACCAGTCCCCTCCCACGGAAGCCTCAGCCCCATGGGCTAAGGGTGACATCCAGCACCATGGGTTAGCTGAGAGCACCTTACAGTCTGGGGAGCACACCACTGCCTATGGGGGTGGGACACACGGTGGGATGCTTGGAACAAACATCTTGGCATGTTAAGGAGATTAAGAGTTCTTTAGGGGAGGAACCAAAGTTGTGGAAAAAGGATGGATAAATGTGGTTTGGAGAGGAAGAGGAAAGCAGAGGTAAAGGGATAAAAGGGGCCACTCACAGGTAAACAAGGATGGTCAGTGCTCTTCCCTGTCCTTGTCCTGCGCCTACTGAGCATCGTCTGTCACGTCTGCTATTAAACTTCATTTCTACCTATTTTCTTGGTTGAGGGGTGTTCTATTCTGGGGGGTGGCTGGGGGTGGGTGTGACTGTATGCGTATGGGGGTCTGTGGTACCAGCAGCTGGAGTGTGTGAGGGTGCCTGTGGCAGTGGGTGATTGTCAGCAAACATCAAGCTGGGCTAACTGGTGAGTAGGTGAAGCCATCAGAGCCAGGGGGGTGTGTGTAACTGGGAGTGAGACAGCTGGAAGAGTTGGGTACTGGAAGGAGAAGAGGTCCATAAGAACTGCCCAAGAGACTTTAGGATCCAGGCGTTGACCAAAACACCCATTTGTGTGTGTGTGTTACTGTGCAGGTGGAAGAGCAAGGATCTAGGGCCAGCTACTGGATGGATTATGTGTCTAAGCTCAGTTACTGGAGGAATCCATAGAGGGGTGTGTGTGTGCTGGTGCATGCAAAGGGGTCTGTACCAGCAGCTGGAGAGGACTTGCAGCCTCAAGGGCTTGCACACTCAGCTGCCAGCATCTGGGACAGTAAGGATCAGGGGCCAGCTCTAAGTGTCTAAACTGAGCTGACCAAGTGTCTAAACCCAACCACTGGCAATTTTCACACTGTACATATGTATATATACATACACATAGGGGAGGGGAACACAACGAGGGCACTGGTGGGTCTTTTGTTTGTGTGAGTTCTGACTGCATCTATGCTGTTCTGTTCAGCCATGTGAATACTTGTATACATGTCCTCTTCCTGAAGGTGCTAACTGGGAACACAGGCTCAAGCCTTGCCACTGGTTGGACACTGGGACATGGAGTTGCAGCAGCCTCACCCCTACAGAAAATCAAATGCCTGGAGAATGAAAGAGGAACACTTCCCTGTCTTATTTTACAAACAAACTTCAAAATAATACACAGTACCACTAAAAAGAAATGAAACAGTATTGAAAGCACCAGCTACAAATTACATTTGTCCTTCTCTGAGGGAATAACAGGAGGTCATATGGATAGTTGGAGACTAATAATTTATAGAGTAAGAAAGAGCACTATTAAGATAACAGCAATCTGCTTCTACTAAAGAGAAAGATGATGGTGAAATCAGAGTGATTAATCAACCTTGTACACAGCATGTTATTTGAAAAATTATTATAGCTCAATAGTTTAAAGATAAACCCAACATGCTTTGCTCACCTTTCCATCACCTTTGCAAAGTCTAAGTCCTGAATTTGGACATTATACGAGATTAATTTTGTTATGACCACATTACTGCCCAATTAAGCTGTGTAAATAATGAAACAATCACACTTGCCAAAATCCAATAAAGTGAAGTTTTCTGCCTAGCTAACATCAAACATCACATATTCAGCACACATAATTTATGACCAAAAATAATCCAGTCTTAAACTATTGTCTTCTTTATGCATAACAATTTATATCTGCAATGTACACAAATCACTCAACAGTTGATTGAATATGTTAATCTAAGATAAAAAAAAAGCAGTTCAGTTCTCATTTCTTTTTATTAATAACCTCCAAAAAGTGGAAATTTATATCATATAGGCATCTTTACTTTCTATTACCCTCAAACTAAGTCAATCTTCTATAGAAAATTATGAGAGCTAGGATTTTTAAGATCAGGAAAACAGATATTATCTGTGGTATATTTGGGTTAGCTACTATATGCAGAAAGCTAGGTCATCTAAACACTGATTAAAAATATAATTTTCCATTGAGCCTGAATCACCAGATCACTGCATTAAAAGTAGCATGGGTTTTTATTATGTAAAATGTGGATTAGAAATGAGTCACATTCCAAAACAGTCAGCACTCACAAACTGCAACAGCAGGGACTTTGCTTTAGAACATTTCCTAAAACTGTGCTGAAGATGTGTTAGTTTTACAGCATGGGTCAGCTCATCCCTGGCCAATGATGAGGGGAAATGAGAGAGAATTTAAATGGTTAATTTTGCATTTTTATTAAAGCAAAATGGCATTCATTCAGATTTATTTGTATTGCTGTAGGAAATGAGTAGGAACACACTGCAGCTATTCTAAAATTTTAAAAAAAGTAAACATAAATAATGTGAAAAACCCCTCCTATAAAACTTGCAGTGGATAACGTTAAGAGCAATACATAAAAGATTATAAAAGAAGGAAATCTTTCTATCCAGTATTATTACTAATGTCGTGTTATGTACTGCCAGGATAACAACAACCTTGCCTTGGCTAAACTTTAAGAGGTAGTTTGCAAAGCAAAACATCAATCGATTGTAGACATAAAAAATAAACATCCTTAAAATTACAAAGAAGGGTTCTCATAAAATAAATTTCAGTATATCTCATCTTAGAGAACTGAAATTATCAGAGATAATCACAGAAATTAAGCCTTTCCATTTCCAAGACATGAAACCAATATTTTTCTTTCCCACTTCTCATCAAAATTAGTTTTCTTTTCAATACCAAGCAGTAACTTTCTCTTTACTCCTTAGGTTATCCAAGGTCAAATGAATACATCTGTATCTGACAACAGCACTCTAAATTTTGCCTAACTGATGTCTGAAGTCCTCCAAATGAAGTCTTACGGAACAGGGAAGCTTTTTGCTCCTTTTGTATAATTAAAACTGTTAAGATAATGACATCTGCGGTAACTCTTCTTTCACTTTTGAAAACAGCTTTCAGTTAAGTTCTACACCTTTCTAATACAGTGAGATCTACCTACAAGTGCCATTGTCTCAAAGCAAAAAGAAATTAAGTCTATAGATAAGTAATTATTCACTTGTACTCTTTATGCTATGTTTCCCAATTCAGTTCAGAACTGTAACTTCATGACAAAGTAATTCAGAATAAAGATATCACCTTGGAAAAATCGTCTTGTGTACTTGAAGAGCTTTATCAACATTTTAATTTTATATCTCAATTAAGCTTTTTGTGCAAAGGAGTAAAAACTAAAATTAACAGAAATATATGTGGAAGACAAAAGGTTTGATGGCTTAAGACTACAGATTGTATTATTAAAGCATATTTTCAAGAGGTTGTGTTAGCCACTGGATCCTTGCAACCCACAGGCCCTACTGATTTTAGCTTACTGCTACAAAATACAGTAATGTTAACTGTGGGTCTGTAGTGCAATATATCAAAAATGACACAAAAGCAAAAGCTAATTCAAGGCTAGGAAGAGCAAGACAAAACCAAAATCAAACTACATTTAATTTAGTTCAGTTCAGGCCACTCAATTCTAGGCTGACTCAAATCTCCAAGTGCTTCAAACAACTCGAACAGACATGCTCTGCATTCTGCTGCACATCACCTCATGGAGAAATTATCTTATATGAATTAAAAATGAAGTATAGCTGGGTGTAAAGGAGGGGTATGTACACACACTCCCACACCCACAAAAGTGTACATGATTTTTCTCATAGGGATAAAAATAACTAGTAGAGAAGTGCCTTGCTGGCTTTCCCACAGTAGATGCTACAAGGAGAAGAGTGGCCCAACAGGAACAGACTGCAAAAGCAAAGCACGGTACCTCTTTCAGGGGGTTTATTTCAGTGCCACCCAAAGGACCAACTGCCTGACAGGAGGTAGAAGGTATACAGAAGCCTGCTGTCGAGTTTCATTTTTTATCAGAAAATCTGCTTCATAAGCTCAAGTGTGCAAACTAAAGACTGATAAACAAGGGGAATTTGCTTCTCAAGCACACCCATCATCTGGACTAAAATGCTAAATACATGTACTCTAAGGAGTCCAAATCCAAAAAGTATGAGGCATTTCCTCTGCTGGGTCCACCTGAAGAAGAGGGACACAGTCAAGGGTATGATGTGCTCTCTTTACAGTTCAATAAGCTCCTCTCTCTCGTTTTGCTAATGACAGTGTTTCAATCAAACGTCTATAGAAAGAACTTCTTGATTGAATCTAAAGGCCAGGGTTATTCACCGGCAATTGAAAATGGAAAGTATTATAATGTTGCAGAATAGAAGTGTGAAGGAGTAATTAGATACGTGACCAAGGGATGCTTTTAACTTTTGGATTGACAGGATGTTGATATTTCTGCCTACATCCAGACACAATGAAGGTTTTCTTCTGACATTTTATGTAATGTGATATGTAGCACTCAAATACGCAAAGTAGTGTTCATTCCTGAAGAATATAAAAGAAATGTCCCCAAATCTTGAAGTTACTTTACTTTAAAGAGTGGCTTTTCCCCCTAGTTAAAAATTATATCTTTGATGATGCTTAAATATTCAAAATTGCATCCAGAATCTAAAAGAGAAACCCAGTAAAACCAATTACATTTTTACCTCACTTTGGCCCCTTTTGTGAAATTGTTTCTTTCTAAAACAGTATATTTTAAGAGAAAAGGTTTCAAATATATTGATTTTCCAGTAGAAAAGCAATGGATATGAAATAGAGGCAAAATAAATCAGATTCATAAGATCCATTCTGTATTTTTGCTTTGGGTTTTGAACAGCAGCAACATATTTTTCTGCTTTCCATCATACTAAAATCCATTTAAGTCATCAGATGGCAGGATGAAGATTTTTCTATTTTTGCTTGTTTACGGGGTGTGGTTTTATATTAGTTCATTAGTCTTGTGTTATGTAGCACCTTTTTCACTAATGATCTCAAAATATTTTATAAACACGAGTTAAATCAATCCTGTCAAGACTGCTGTTATGAATGAAAAAATCTCTTATGCCACTGCAGAAATGATGCCATGCAGAACACAGCAGTGATTGTCAGGGCAAACAGCGTTGCTGTGATACAATTCAAGGGCCAAAACAGAGAAGCCAAGCCGAGGCAGCTTTTAAAAACTAGCACGGAGCTCTACCAGATTTAGCTTTTCCATTGTAATCCACATTAACTGACAGACTGAAAGATGAGTATAAACAACAACCAAAAAAACCTGGTGTTTAACAATCTGCAAAACAATCCAAAAAGAGTAATTCAAGATAATAAGATGTGCACTCTGAATTTCAAGACTATGATCAAACTAATTAAGAAAGAAATAACAAATTTCTTCCGAAGAGAAGTGAATCAGTAGATACATATGCTCATATGCCGATATTTTTATATATTTTAATGCACTCATTAATAAAAAATCCCATCTCTAAGAGCCCCCTACTTCTTTGAAAATTTAGATCCTACCTTTTTAGACAAAATTTTATTTTTAATCCTTATTTTTAATCCACTGTCTTCAAAAATTTGCTCATCAGTCATAGTTATATATGACATTTAATATTCGTTATGTAATGCCACATGACTTATGCTTTATTGTAGAAATCTATAAGGCCATCTCCCTCCTCCAATTTACTTATTTAAGTCTAGGCTGCGCCTACACTCATATTATCCAATAAAAGCCTTTGGAGTACTGATTGTCTCAGAAATTTGCAAATTTTCCCCATTCTTTTTAGCATCAGAATAGGGTGGGAAGAATTTATTTTGCTTTGTAGCCTTTTTTTAATGCTTTTATGTACCTCCTTCTAATGTGCTAAATCCAGGTGCAATGGCTGACTGGTATGACAGTGAAGGAAAGCTGAAAATTTTCCTAACTTCCCCATTTTGGCATCACCTTGGCCCCCACACTTCCCTGCACAGGAGCTGTCACAGGGCAACTGCCACACTCCGGAAAGGGACTGAGCTCCCAGTGTTCCTAAGCAGGGATGCACTAACGGAGCCACACAGCCATCTGCATGGCTGAGCTCAGGAAAGTGTAAAACAACCCAAAGATTTGATTACAGCTCATGAAAGCATAACCTTAGTCTGAAAATCACTTCTTTTGGAAATGAGTGTAGCTACACAGAACTCATCATAGGCAGCTCAGTTAGCAAAGCAAACCAGTAATAAAATAACAGTAACAATAAATTTAATAATAGTAGTAATAATAACATCATCATCAAGAAGAAGAATTTGGAAGAATAGGAAATTGAAGAAATACAAGGAATTCACTGGCACCAGAAGGAGAATAAAGTATATATTCCTTAGATCTTATCACTGTGACAAGGCAGGGGGAAGAAGGGAACAACCACGTTACTGGAGTGAACTTATATTAACGTTTAGTTGAGGTGAAATTGAAATTCCATCATGAAATAAATAGGAAGGTTCCCATCAATTTCAAAAAGTGATGCAGCAAAGCCAGCCATATAGAGACTTTCAACCTAACTATACAGCATTTTTGAAACTAAAAAAGAAATCAATAAGGCTTACTCTGTGCAACAGAGAAACTGAGATGATTCATATGTTATTAAATTAATGCTTCTCACTATACAAAAAGATCTAAAATTTACAGCCAAAGAATAGAGAACAAACAAACCCCCACAAATGTTTAATTGTGCTTAAAATGCCATGGAAGAATTCGTTTTGTACCATCAAAGCTTCCTATCAAATTTATTCCCACATCCAAAGCTTGGCAAGCCAGGTTTCAAGCCACTGAACCTAGAAACAAAGCTAATTAACTGCTTCTTCTGTTATTCGCTGTAGGCCCAAATTATAAGGAATAACATACAGTATAATAGAATAAGGCCTTTTCTTTTATCTCATTTAAGAAAAGCACAGCGCTGAAAAACTGTCCCTCACAGGATGACTTTTGCTTTCCAAACTATTGAGTTGAAAGGTTTGAAGAATGTCAACAGTACCAAAAGGTTTAATTACATCAATTTAAATCATTAGAATGTTAATGAGACAAATCACACAGTTTACCAGTTGTATACCAACTGTAAAAAGGACATTTCTCTCTGGTGGACCAGTGGAAACATCACATTTGAAAATACTTTGTGAATGCCAATCAGTGCTGTGAGGCCCCCTCCCTCTGAAAAGACTCCGGAATTTTTGGAGGAAGAGGATGGGCAGAGCTGTTACTGACACGGAAATGCATTGAAGGTACATTGTGTAAAACAAAACAATGAGACAGGTTTCTTGTGCTGCTGAACCAACAGCTAAATGAAACTACAAGAAGTCACACTTCTTGTAGTTTCTACAAGACTACTACACTGAAAATAACCTCATCTTATTTGGGGATAATTTCTACATGTCATAAAATGGATTACTTAACTTTGTTGTGATAAATACAATGAAAATTACAGTTATTGAAGAGAAACATAGATTTAAAAAAATTAACAATTTAATTAAAAGTTTGTTTTTTTCTTTAAAGGAGCAATTTTCTTTTGCAAAAACATTAGTGGATGGTATAAACCAGTTGTAATGAAAAGCATCTTAAAAACCCCCAACAATCAGAAAGCAAAACCTAATACGTCAAAAATTTTCATGAGATGCATCACTTGAATATATATCCACTTGCCTTTGAATTTTATTTCACAAGTTAATTTAGAAATGCTATTCAGATTACTGGAATGCATGTTTAAATGAAAGAATTAAAGGACAAGCATCTAAGATCAGAGGAAAAACCAGCTATGAGAAAAAGAACGCGATAATAGGAAATGTGGTCCAATTGGTAAGATCTAAGAATTTCTGCCTGTTCCTCCCACAGGAGGCTTCCTGTACCGCCCGTGTGCTTTGAGGTTTGACAACAGGAGCCAAATAACAGGGATCTAAGATGACTCTAGCCCTGAAGATCAGCACTTATGGGTGTTTTAGACATGCTGCTGTTATGAGAAGATCAGCTACTCTGTGCTCACTTACATCATGGATGCTTTTAGCTTTGGAGAAAAAGTATCATAATTGAAGCTGGTTTCTCTGATCCATAAAGTAATCTGTCCCTACGGTGTCAGATTTTTTTTGTGATAACTAAGAAAGAATGATACCTTTCAGAAGCTTTAATAACTAGCTAGCTAACTCTAAGGATACTTAAACATTCACCAGAGATGTCCAT
>JAOXJM010000001.1:207527748-207544273 GCA_026413425.1 Tringa solitaria | reverse complement strand
TCGATCCCCTCGTCCAGATCATTGATAAAGATATTGAAGAGAACCGGCCCCAGTAAATAGGGGTTGATGGTTGGACTAGATGATCCTAAAGGTCCCATCCAACCTGGACAATTCTATGATTCTATGATTCTAAAAGTGCTGGATTATCAGGAATACAGAAAAGAATTCCAGGTTTAGTTAGTTATTTTTGAAAATAGTTGTCTTTTAATTCCCTAATATCACAGTCCATAAGTGAGGAAAAAAATCTTGCTAAAACTGTGAAAACACAAAAACAAATGATCAGATCAATTAACCTGAGACACAGAAACAGAGCAATGAAAATTTTAGCTTAACATGCAAACTTTGTTAAAGTTACAGACTGAAAAGTGATTGTATAGGTGGAATCAAGCAATTCTACTAGTGGTAGGTGTTCTCAGTTCATACCACACTCAGCTGTGATAGCTATGACAGAATAATTATAGTGACTTTCTCTAGTTAAGTAACTTTGTTTTGTACTAAATCTCTAATTTGCCCTAATCAAGCTTTTTCTTTGACATACTCTTAGAATAAATGCTTCCTTTATAAAATATATCATTTGTTTGTTATATATCTGCTATTACAACTAGTTCTGTCATAAGAGAAAGGCATTTCCCAAGCCTCCTTCTTGCTCACATTTAGATAATATTGCAGATGCTGAAAAATACATTATCGTACTTTCACCAAGAGATTTTCTAATGAAAACTAAGTTAGCAAGTTAGCACTTCTGGTACAAGATGCTTCAGCATCTCACTGAGGGTTGATAAACATATTAAAAGGAAGATATGCTGGCCAAGAGGCTTTTAAACACAGCTTGAAAGGTGCTGTAAAGGGGAAATTGACCACCAGTCACCAGTGTATCTACAACTGGATCTAGCAAATTCATGTTAATTAATTTTTGTACTTCATTAAAGAAAATAGGATTTCCAATTTAATAGGGTTTGGATTTTACTTCCCATCCTTGTCCTGTGGCAGTCCAGAGTCTTCATATCTTAATGACATTATGCAACCAATTAGCACAGAATCTCATTTACTATACTATTGTTGATATTAAAAGTAATGAGATAAAGTGCATAATAATAAAATCAGCAAATAAGTAAACATGGTTGAGATGTAAAACACATTACTTCTTTTAGAGCCTTTAAAATGTTTTATAACTTTTTTGAAGGATACCTTCTAATATGGACAAAGGATGGTTAGCATTAAGTACACATTCTCCATCAGCCTTGATGTTTGTTTTGAGTGGAGTGGTGATGATATAACTCATTCTAAGATAAGCAGAGAAGTCTATGCTATTGTAACTGGTACACTTGACTGATGATGACTTTCCTCCTACTGAATATCCTTAATGACACCATCAGATTTCCTTTCACTGTGCTGTTAATAACTAATAAAAACAATAAACAAGAGAATATGAGTTTCCAAACAAAAGCTGTTTCATTTAGTGAGTCTGTACTGGCAAAGTCTCTGCAGTAGTAGGTGTTAAGAGCTGAACTTCAGCAAATACAGAACAAAACTAGGGATGTGCTGTGCCTCTGAGAGATTGTCTACATGGTGCAGGCATCGTTAAAAGGAGCTAATGCTTAAATCTGAAGCACAATAATTACCTGACACTAGCTCCCTGCATTATTCTGCCCTGAATGACTTTGTGCATCCAGGTTAAACCCCACTGCCAAGGGAAAACTGCAGAAGGACTCTGGCAAGTGCTTTACATGATGCTGTTGGTGTAGGGAGCCAAGCAGTCCACAAGGAGCAACTTTGGCCTGTTTCCCTCTTCTTTGAGATACAATCATAGAGTCATAGAATGGTTCAGGTTGGAGAGGACCTTAAAGATCATTGAGTTCCAGCCCCCCTGCCATGGGCAGGGACACCTCCCACCAGACCTGGTTGCTCAAAGCCCTATCCAGCCTGGCCTTAAACACCTCCAGGGATGGGGCATCCACAACTTCTCTGGGCAACTGTGCCAGCATCTCACCACCCTCACAGTAAAGAATTTCTTTCTAATATCTAATCTAAATCTCCACTCTTTCAGTTTAAAACCAGTACCCCTCGTCCTATCGCTATACCCCCTTGTAAAGAGTCCCTCCCCATCTCTCCTGTAGGCCCCTTCAGCCTTAGGCGAGGCTTCAGTCAAATTTAGTCTCCCTTATACCAGAGCCCTTGCTACAGGAAAAATCTCTGCAATTTACAGTAATATCCTTGCCTGCCTATGGACACTTGAAATACCTGAAGCCCACAGCCATGCAATGTGTGTGATAACAGACTTGAGTGCTCTGCTTGGAGCAAGACTCCTTGTGGCAGCGTTTGCAAGCATCCCCCCAACACCAGGATCTCACAGACTTCCTACCTAAGTGGAATCCTCTCCCGTTAGGAAGTGACATGGAGTTTTGAATGGGTAGAATCAAGCAATTCTGCTACTAGTAGGCGTTATCAGTTCTACATTTTTTATCAGCTATATGGGGTTTTTTAAGTTCTGGGGGTTACGTGTCAACCCAGACTCAAGGGCTATAAAATTCAAATGGAAAAGCTCATCTACTGCACTTGTAGTACAACAAATTTAGTTTCCCTATGATATCAAGCAAGCTTTTTACACAAAAGAAATTTAAGAGTACTTTGAAGTCCAGACTTCTCAAAATAAGTCTTTTTTTTCTTACTAATAGTTAACACCTGATGTGAAAGCTATTTTAAAAATCTTTTGATCCCAGTCAATGACTTATGGCAGATTATTAAGAACAGTTTTATTTACACAAAGTGCATTTACATTTAAATTAACCTTATTTAAATGCAACTTTGATTATTTTTAATGCTAATATACCAATTTTAAAATTCCTTATTAATTTCTTTTCTCACCCAATGCATTTAAAATAGGCAGCCTTGAAGTAGTTTTCAAAATAATGGGTACAACAGATCTGAATAGATTTTGCAGAAGTACTAATAAAACATAATGATTAAGAGCAATTTCAAATGATTAAAAACACAAAAGCTGGCATTTTCCAAGATGGTCTTTGTAAATAATATTGTCTTCACTATAAACTTATTTTAGACGTGAACTTTAATGAGTGAACCATCTTTTTTCTTCCCATCTTCTGAAGACTCCTTTACAGTATTGCTCATAATTCCCAACACTATATGTGAATATTCAAAGTTCACAGTATTCTATCAGCCTCCTGAAACAGTTTCAATGAATACACAGGGTGCCCTTGTAATGGAAACTTTCCAGGTTTCAAAAAGAACACGGAAAATACAACAATTTTATCTGTGTAATTTTGCATGTAACTACCTGCATGTGCCAGCTTGTGTGCCCTTAGTGAATGTTCATTGGTAGTAGAGACACTCAACCCAGACCAAACAGATACATTATTAAAATATATTTTCAAGTGACTGCACATTTGAAAAGGTCACTGAAAAGGACTACAAGAATCATAAAAAAAAAAGATTAAAAATTAAGCAAAAACAACATGTATTTTTCAGTATTCTACATTTGGCCTAGGAATATGCCTGCAAAACTGCTACACCTGCTATAGTAAGCGAAATATTTCCAAAAAACATTTAAGAAGTTTAGGAATCCATATAACATTCATAAAAATTTCCTTCAAAATAAACTTAGTAACTATTGATTTGTTCCCTATATTTCTTCACTTGGCTTCAATATTTTTTATACTTTAGGATATTCAATTCCTATTCCTCCATACACTGGAAGAATTAAGCAAAGAATGGATATTTGTGGAAATTCACATGGTTCAGAAAAAGGAAAGTGTATGAAAGAACTAAATATAACATGGAGTTACACAGGATCCTCAGGAAAAAAGGATAAATCCTGGCACAGGGTGACCTAATACACATACACTGTGGATCAGGACAAGGAGAGCTGAAGTAAGCTCCCAGTTACTAACAACAGAAAAAAAAAATAACGCCAAATAAATCAGAAAAGATAATAATGAGAATAAAAGGGTCTAAAAATTGCTAAATAGCCTCAACAAAATAAACAGGATACATTAAATGGCAGGACAATTATGTCTTTTTAAAGACATTTTTTCAACATCAATCTCACAACAGTTTTCTCCTTTTTTAGGCTCAACTAGGGCCAACTGAAGACTCAAATTTGGAAAGAAAGAAATCAGAAGAGAAGCACAAAGCTGCCATCCTGACAACAACTGCAAGAATTCAAGCATTGGAATGAGTTGTCCAGAGAGGCTGCGCGGTCTCCTGCCTTGAAGGTTTCCAAGACCAGGTTGGACAAAACCCTCAGCAGTCTCTGAAACCAATATTGACCCAGATTTGAGCAGGAGCTTAAACTTGACTCCTCCCATGGGTGAGTCTAAAATCTAAACAGGGTATATATGCTGTGAATCTTAAATATCAATATATGAGCTTGAAACTTTTATACCTTTATTTATATAGAGAATAATATTTAAGATATCAGAGATGTTTTCTGGGGTATACATACAAATATAGTATATTTCTATTAAAAGATGCTCTACACAACATGCTGCTTTTCTTTTTTTTTCTTTCCCTTTTTTCCCTTCAATCTTCTGTACTCACAGAGATATTTATCCTCCTACCTTCTTTCCATTTTGAGGGTGATCTGGACTACAAGTCTCAAACCATATCTCAAACACATTCTACAGAAATTCATTCCATACAATCTTTTGTGGTTTGTACTTTTGAGCTTTTTGCATAAGAAAGTTTGCCTTTCTCTTGCCCAGTAGTTGTGTGACTCCCTTTTAAAGTTTCAAACATGAAATTATAACCACTAGGACAGAACATTTTTCCAAGTATCACACTGAAGCATGTGTTGCAAATAATCTCTGTGTTTCAAGAGATTAAAGAAAAATTGCATTTGCTCATAAAGGCCAAATCATGCTGCTGGTTTTCCAAGATTAGTATCTAAAAGCTCAAAACCTTCTTGTTTGGCAATAATGAAGTGATATTTGATTAGAAACACATGCAAAAATAATCTAGCTGAAGGAATGAGTCACACAAAGGTGTCAAATCATCAGACAGAGTCAAGTCACCTCAGTGCCAAATTCTGGCTAAAATCAAGACAGATCCAACTGGGCTCTGACTTGACCAGCGCTTGCACAACAGCTTGAATGACTGCAAATGTGGAACGCACTTTCACTTTAATACAAGGGAGTTCTGAATTCAAAAAAGTATTTGTGCAGAGAGAGAGAAAGCACTTCTTTATCCTGCTCTTTTATACTTCTGCTCTGACATAACAGGATCATTCTCAGAATTAGGAATGTATGTAAATCTTCAGTTGTCATCCAACATTTAATATATTTGTCAAGCAAAGTGACTCTAAACTTGCTGCGTAGAGTCAAGGAGGTATGAATTCTCCATATCCTGCCACAGTTGTTCCATCAGAAACCTGTCAGACAACCTCTCCATAAAAAGAAGTTTCAGAAGTAGGTAAATACTAAGCAAGACAGTTAAAGTCTACGTTCCAATAAGGTTTCCTCAAGAAAGGTGATTAAACTATCAATCTCAAGCTTTCACAAACACTCAAAACAAGAGCGGATGTGGCTTTAGTAAACAGGAAGGTCAATGACTTCATCTGCATAACATTTAAAGAGATCAAAACCTACCCCTTTTTCACAAGGTTTAATCATACAGTTAAATCTGAACAAGCAGGGTTTGCTTATCTGATACTGTAATACAAAGAAAAACATTGCCATAGAGGTGTCCTGTAGATGAAGAAAGTAAGTTGCAAATAAACTTTGATATGAAAATAAATCACTGTCAGTTTCAGACATTCAGGGGTTAATTGATCCGAAGCTTATGCTGGAACTCTGAAGTCTCAATGTTCATAATGCAGTTATTTTAGTTCTCCCTACAATATATGTTAATTTTTACACTGGAGAATGGATGCAGGTAATGCAGGTACTGAATGACCTGGCCAAAGCTGGGTTTTATTGCTTGTCTGTGAATCAAACTAATCTGTACAGGTGAAACCTAACGTAAGATTATGAGGACAGGAAATTTGCAGGTGCTGTGTAAAGACATGAAAAATTATTACTAAGCCCTTCCAGTTATCCGTGTGGTCTGTGACTTTGGCACTATTAACGCTCAGATACCTGATGCATACTGGTTTTATTCATCTAAAAAGGAAAAAAATACCAAATTCAGATACACCATTTCTTCTAAAAATAAGGGAAATTATGCAAATTAGAAGAGATTATGATCTCCCAGAACTGAACTGTCATCACCATGGTCTCATCTTGGTCCCCATAGCTGGATTTCTGGTCACCGTCTCTGTCACTGGCATTTCTGGGGCAGCCACGTGGAACAAAAACCCTGCAAAGGCACATGCTTTGCTTCCTTCCACAGATCTACCATCCCCTTTTGCTTATTTAAACTGTTGCTTCTGTGCTCTCTGTAATACTCGCTCCCACTGCAGATGGTATCACAGCAAAGGGAGCCCTCTCTTCTCATTCCTTCTCCTGGAGACAGCAGGTCACTCTGCAGAGAGCTCGTATGAAAGTGGCCTGGCGTGGCTGTTAATACATGAACTGATCTGGCAGTTGACTCCTGCCCACACAAATACCCCATTATTTTATACATTTTCTGCAGCTCTGGCTCTGAGGTATCATTCCTGACACCGCAGTAGAGCCTTGCTGGCTATAACTCCGTATTTCTGTTTAAAAGCATTTTAGTTCTTCATTAAATACTCTGTTTCACAGTTTTGCCTAGCTAAACTGTCAAAATATGCCACAAAATGAATCAAAAGGAGGACAAATGTTTCTTAAAAGTATGACCTAGGGCTGCAAAATAATTGGGTTCTTTTTTCTGGGTTTTACTATGCTGCCTTTCTCCATAATCCAGGTAAAAGCTGATCATTGTCACACTGTTTGTAGTAGAAAAATAATATATTTGATTGTCTATATTGAAGCTAGACCAGTAAAACGATGCACCCAGTTAAGCTGTGACCTGTTTGTATACCACTAAAAGCTTCCATCTAAAAGACACAGCAGCCAGCATGCTAATTGTTTTAATTATGAAGTACAAGTAGAATACACAAACAGAATGCGGCTTCACCATTGCAAAGAACATTACATGTAGACAAGTGAAGAACAATTACAGCAAATTGCTGAAGGATGTCATTATCTGGAGGAAAAATAAGGGGAAGGGAGAAAAATAAAAAATAATGCAATTCCTGTTTCACCTCAATGAATTTCCAGTGGCCTACATTGTTCTTCCTCTCCAAAAAGAGTCCCCTTTCCCATTTCTTCTCTCAACTAGAGCTTGTATGAAACTCATCAGATAAAAGGAAAGATGAAAGATGAAAAGATGAAAAATCTCCCAGCTAACTCTTGACGGTTCTCTATTAAACTAACTGCAGTGGCTACAGAAGCCACAAGATGGCACATTGTTTGTTTCCTGTTTCTCACAGCACAAACAAAACATAGTATTAGGACTCTGAAGGATGAGCTACTGCAGCTTTATTAGCCCCATTATCTTTTCAGCAACAATCACGTTCCTCCAAGTGCAATGTCTAAGATTTTAATTGCAATGACTATTAAAGTTTTCAGTAAAAAAAAAAAACCAACCCAGAATTACCATGTTAGCATCCAAGGACATCACTCCAACCCCCAGAAAGTATACACACACCATGGTAGTGAAGTATTACTGCTTTTACCCTTAAAGCCCACTGCAGTGTGTTCACAGATGTGTTTTGATTTGTATAATCTGACTACAGTAAACAAAACAGATTTGTAAAACTATCTGAATAATCAAAACACTACCAAAACATGCAAATCCCAGTGAATATACTATATAGAACTTCCTTCCAATTCCTCAAATTCTTTTATTGAATGCATTCACCACTCAGGCAGCGTTCAGGAATCCTACACACCTGCATCATTACTATAGTACTGTGGATGTCCACCCAGTTTTGTGAACACATTTTCTTCTCAATGAAAATTAGCTGAAAAACAAGGAGTGATACGAACAGCTCCCTGGAAGGCCTGCATGAGGGCTAATGCCATGCCCTCTTTCATTCCCATGACCCCATTCCCAAATCCTACTCAGCCTTTGAGATGACCACAAATAACTCTATTCCATGAAAGCTTTCAGGCTTTGATCTAGAGTTTTATCCTGTATTGGAACAAAATTGACATCTCTGAACACGGAGAATGGGGGAGAAAAAACAGGACAGTGACTGCTTTCTATTTAAGTACACCTCTGTGATCCTTTTTGCCATCCTTAGTATGATCTCCTCCTTAAGGTTTTCTAAATACACTTTCTGGCATCATACAGTGGTTTGGTATCACACTTGTCCCAGTTTCACACACAGAAAACTGTGTCCGACATAAGGCATATATGAGAAACTTTAAAGCAAATACCAGCTTTGCTTTTGCCATTATTCACATTAGACTGGGATGTCCAGAAAGACACTCTTTTAAACAAATAAACATTGACTATAAAACTCCAAACGTCTCTTCTGAGTGTTTTGCAGGCTAATTTTACTTTTAACACAAAGGATGTAATTATGAAATGTATCTATAAGCCCCTTTCAAGTGAGGTAGCAAAGCAATACTCCAGCTCCCTTAATAAAAACTCTTTGAGCTGCGATGTTTCTGGGTTTCAAATATTAAAGCTACATTTTATGTGGTGCTTATCTACCACAGTGACAGGATTCTAAAAGACGGTTTCCAATTCAATCCACAGCAGTCCTATCTACTGCTTATTGATGTTCCTAAGCCTGTGTAAAATTATATTGTGTTTTCTTTTCAGTCTGGGAATATTCCTCTGTTTTAGATTTTATTAAACCTAGTAATCTAAAAAGCTAAATTTGTTTTATACAAGTCAGACTGCAGTCAGATGCCAGAGAAGCTCTTCATGAGATGAAATGCTGTTCTCCAGCCCTACCCCTTCTGGTCTGTTCAGAGGAACTCTTGCACCCTAAAAGGACAGAACACAGCTACTAGTTCTTACCTTTACTATGTTGTTTTCTAGAACCAGTTGTTAAAGTTCACCAGCAACTTGTATGTGATGAAGTGGTACAGGAACATAAGTATGAAAAAAATCTTTTGGTGCACACTATTTATCATTATGAAATGTTTCATATCAGTCTAATGGTGTTAACACAGGTCTTTTCTAATATTGACCTATGTGCATTTAGTGTAGAAGTAGTCCAGAAATAGCTATATGACTAATCACCTCAATATAGTAGATTAAGACCAGTTATTACGAGAGTTGCAGTTTCTGCCTCCTGAGGACAACTGCTTTGTATGTGCGACACAGAAGAAACATGTTTTTATTGTCTCTGGTTCTTTGCTTTTGAAACTCCCTACGTTGGCACTTCAAAATAAAAAACACCCACCAGAAGGCAAGATGAAGAAGATGACAGCAGGGGAAGACTCAGGGAGAAGGGGAAGGAAGACTGTATTTCTTCCCACAAGGGTTTGTTGTGGCCATGAAAGATTTATGCAGTAAAACAATTATAGATAGTAGTTTTCTTTCCCTATCTAATTAGGGTAAAATTACATTAAGAAATTGAATACATTTTTTATTCCATTTCATTCTGTAATAAGGGACACCAGTGTTCAACAAACTGCAATAGCTAGAAGGAAAGACCTACTACATCAGGCTGCTTTCACACATAACTCATAAGGAGTAGCCTCAAAACAATACAGATTTTTTGCACACAACTGGTGGCACAGCGTGCAGCATGCAACCTATGGCGAGTTCCATAAAAAGGAAAAGGCTTAAAATTTCCCCCTCCCCCCGTTAACATTACACATTTTTATCACGACCACTCAGCTTAAGTTGAGGCTAAATACATGTCACTCTCCATGGTGAATACTGACTCCTCAGGGGAACGAGAGACTGGAGAACTGAACATAAAATATAACATGTACACAGCATATGTGATCTTTAAGTCAAACTTGCTGCTATCATTACGGCATCTTTGGAAAAAACCCACATGGCTTCACAAGAGAAAGGGTTCAGGAGAGAACCTTATTTAGTCAATAAAGGTCTTCCCTGAGTACTCAGACTTCAAGGTACTTTTAAACATCAGATTTTGGACGTGCAGAGCAATAAAGGCCTATGGAGATAAGGTGAGATGGGTCCCAAACTCATTAGGAAGTGTAACTAAAAGCATTCTCATTTGCCTGCTTATCTGTCAATAAGACGGTATTTTTTCTTGTTCAGAGCTAAAAAAAAAAATAAGTGATAGGAAGAGGGAGCTATAAGGCTGTTTCCAAGCTGAATTTCTGTCTGTTAAAGCAGATGGCACTGCAGGTGAACCACATACCTGCTGAGGTCAGTGAGAGGTCACAGAAACCAGTTGTGCTGTTCCCTGAGTCCCTCCAGGTCTGCAGGGCATGACAAGCAGCAGAAAATAGTCCTACCGACCTTAGTAAAGCAGTGGTTTAAGCCCCAGCAGGCAGGTAAGCACCACACTGCTGCTCACTCACTCGCCTCCAGTGGGCGAGAGAATTGGAAGGGTAAAAGTCAGAAAACTCGTGGATTGAGATAAAGACCATTTACTGCCCAAAGCAAAAGCTGCTTGTGCAAGCACAGCAAAATAAGGAATAATTTCACACATCTTCATCATGCATAATGGTTACGTAGGAAGACAAATGCTGTAACTCCACATGTCCTCCCTTCTCCTTCTTCCCCCAGTTTTATGTACTGAGCATGACATCATATGGTATGGAATATCCCTTTGGTCAGTTGAGATCAGCTGTCCCAGCTGTGTCTCCTCCCAGTTTCTCCTGCACCCCCAGCCTACCCTCTGGTGGTACAGTCTGAGGAGCAGAGGTGGCTTTGACGTTGTGTAAACCCTGCTCAGCGATAGAGAAAACATCCCTGTGTTATTAACACTATTTTCATCACAAATCCAAAACATAGCCCCATACAAAGCCACTATGAAGAAAATAAACTCTATCCCAGCTAAACCCAGTACAAAACAAAAGACCAAACAACCCCTCAACAATCTGTCAAAGGTACTACCTCCCAACCAAATGTAAGAACACAAGAAGATCAATACTGGTTGGACCAAGTGGCCAATCTCCCCAGTATCCTGTGTCCTACAGGAGACAGTAGAGGAGAAAAAGGAGGGTGCTCTACTCTTTTCCTAATAATTTTAGTACAAGAGAAAATTTTGGGTATTTGGGTTTTAGTACTCCTGGGGTGACCTTATGTGGGAACTATTACGACTCTAAGATTTCTCTCCTAGGCACCCAGAGCCCAACCTATGAAAAGTGCTCACCCAGTCTCCACCACCATGTGCACTGCTTTACAATCATTCACACTAAAATTCATCAGCCATTTTATCTCACAGTCTTGTAAGATCCTTTTACTACTCATCATCCAGACTTAGCTACCTAAACTTGCAATTTATTGTCACCTAATAAATATAATTCTTGACTATTCATCCCCCCAAAATTAGGCAATATATGAACCCAACCAGTTTTGCTCTTTTTCCTTCCTCCTAAGACTCAATCTCCTACACTAAATTCAATACCAAACTGCCACATATATTTTGCAAATCATTTCATACAAATCATAATGTGAAAATTCATGTAGCATCATAATATTTGTGTTGTTTATAATGAATGGCAGATCTACCGGTATTCCAGTATATGTAGGTTTTTCTATGTGAAGTATGATGATATTTCAGATCTCTCTATTTCAGATTTACACAAAGTTGCCTCCTTCAACAATTTTTGCCTCCACTAGCACACACTAATGATGGAAAGATAAAAAACTTACCTATTACTTCAATTAAAATAGATATGTATTATGGTACATTTAAACAGGATTCTCTTTTATTTCATGAGATGGTGACAAAGTAAATTAAAACCATATCATAACTAAAATTCGTTGATTTGGGGGTTTTTGATAGGAAAAGGGAGGTGCAAGAAAAGGTGGGGAAAAAAGCTTTTTCCAGGGTTGTTTTCTTTTTATTTTGCTGCTTAATACTATCAAATGAGTACAAAGCAGTTCATTCTGTAAATGATTATTCTGAATATGAACAGTATAAGAATTCTTTAAAATAATCCTCTATTAGTGCCAGCACTGCCTTTAATTTCAAAAAGGGAAGCTTCTGAAAAGAGAGGAATTGTGAGTGATTGTTACGATCCACTCAACTATTATCGCTTAAGCACTACTACCAGAACTATAATATAATCCGTTCGTCATTAAAAAATGCTTTATACTCTTTTACACAGTTAAGTTTTGTCTTCTGAAGTTTAAAAGGATTTCTGCTTGAAGGTTAACTTAGAACAACATATCATTATATTCATGAACTATAACTGTCCACCTACAAGTAACAGCATTGATGAGAATAAATTCATTAGCTCGTAGGAGAAAATAAGTTCACTACACAAATATCCTGAAAACAGATATACATAGTATTATATACAATCTATGATATTAATCTCTAACACTGCTACTAATAAATATACCAGTGTTGTATTTAGAGATTATCACTGAAATTCTGCTTGCGCTGAAGTCAGCAGAAGACTTTGAACTTAACCAAGCTCTTAGTGAGTCATATTGGGATACAAGTTTTTGTTGTATTTTTACCTTTTCTACACATCTATTTCTTTCACGCAGTTTAATGTGGGGCTCCAAACTGTGAAGCTGAAGCATGGTGAGAAATTGCACACTCCTGCAAACATTACAGCAACTGTCAACATTCTTCTTTCATAATTGCTATGTTTACAAGAACCATCTTTATTTTCAATTTGCTTTTAATCAAACATGGACAAGGAAGAACATAATGCAGAGTGAATAAGACTTCATTTTAAATCTCTGAAATATAATACTACATAACACTCATTATATGCACCACAAGATTAATATAGCCATATTCATATTCAAAATGAATTACCCCTTATTTCAGAACTCTCACCCGAGATGTTGCAAAGAAGACTCCATGATTTTCAGCAAAACCTACCAAATTATATTTGCTGACACTTTAGAAAGTATCAGTAAGAACCGACTTAGCCTTTTAAAACATCACGTACTTGGCTGTGCACTAATAAGAATTCTGAAAACATATTCATAACAAGTTTACAAGCCATTAGTGCAAATCAGGAATGATACGTGACACACATATCTAATGTTAATCTCTTAGACACAACCACATGCAGTTGCTGAGAATGTTTAATCATGTTACTTACGACAGCCAAGATATTCTGTAACTGACACATTACCTGAAAACAATTCAATCTAGTTTTGTGCTTCTTCAGTAGGCGCTCTTCCAAACTTTGTCTCCATTTAAAAATAGTGAGAAGAGATGGCCACTTCAGCTGGCTTGACTCTTGGCTTTTTCCTTTCTGCCCATCCAAAGAACACCTTTTTTGGTAATGTGAGCGCAAAACCTCATGAGCTGCTGCTTTTACACTAGGTACACTTCCTCTGTGATTTATCAAGGTTGAGTTATTTACTCCTAGATAGTTCATTTTTTAACCTGTCCTCTGATAACAGTTTTCTCACTTTTTTTTTTCTAAAAAAATATAACATTAAAAAAAAAGTTTCCTTTAGACCTTTGTTTTCAAAGCCTCATGAAACAGTTTTCTGTATACAATAGTATTCTGCACCCTAAATTATCAATCCATAAATTTTACAGTTATTCATGGTATTTGATGCTAGTAATCGCGCAACCCCAAATTGGGTTTATGTCATGCACATGCCACTGAATTGGTTGTCATTTTTATCTGACCTATCTCAGAGAGGATCCTAATCCATTATTAACAACTCTTATATGAGACAGGCTACGCAGGATCTGTTCTCTACACTTGTGTGTCCTGAGCTGTTCCTCTTCTATTGTACTAAATGTATATTGTATATGTATAGTTGCCAAAAGCAAATCACAGCATCAGTGCACTCATGCAGCATGAAAAACAACTCCATTGACACATACTCAATGTAGCCAATAAAGAAGTAGTGGCCTTATGAAAAGCCTGTGAAAAAACAGAAAAAATAAAAAGCTTCCTGAATACGGTTTGCAGAGCCACATAATTAAATGCCAGAGGGCTATGAATTCTGCTGGATGAACTGAACTGGTTCTTCTTTTTTTTTTATTTTTATTTTTTTTTTTTAAAATCAATCATGCAAGCCTGAGCCCATGCAAGGACACACATATCTCTCCACACCAAAACAATGATAGGAAAATAATGCCTAAAGCAGAAGCTATAGAAGCAAAACTGCAATTGTGAAAAAGCTGCCTGACCTTTCCCTCCCCTTCTGCACCCTCCTCAAACACACTGGAAATAGAATTGTCTGCAAATTTTGAAGTCTCTGACCTCACTTTCTAGAAGCCAAGCTGACATATTTTTCATTAATCAGAAGATGTTCTTGCTGCTATTACATAGTTCATTTCAGGTAACGCTTGAGAAACAAGTTTTCTACGAGCACTAACACTAAATGAAAACACTAAATAAAAAAATCATTGGAAACAAAAACTTTTTCACTGCCTCCACCTTTCTTTTTTTTTTTGGAGGCAGAACTTAAAAGACTCAGTGTCCAAACAACTATCTGCTGGTATTACTGAGCACTAAATTCAATAATTATTGGGACGTTTCTGAGCAAATCCCGGCAACTCTCAAAGTTCCTGGCAATTTTCATGGGAACGATAGGAAACTTGAAAGAACAAGAATACGTTATTGTGTCCAGTGAAGGAAAGGCTGCAGAGTGGTTACATTTTAAAAGCACCAGATAATCCATGCAGAATAGGGAAACTGGGGGTAAGACTACAATCACAGCATGCACTCGAGTATTTAAGAATCAAATAAGGAGACAAACTCTATCAGAAATGAAACCCTGTCACTCCTTGTACTTATTTTCTTTTATCAGAAGTAGAGGACCACAAAAGAAACAAATTCAGCAGTATCACTAGGAAATATTTGAAGTACATGGATGAAGCACAAAAAGAGAGATGTTTCTGGATTTTGTAATGCAAGATGGATTTGGGTTTTGGTTTGGGTTTTCTTTTTTTTTTTAGAGGCAGGGTTTGAGGGGTGAGAAGGACACACACCACATATGGGACTATCAAGTCTGAGAAGCATTTGCTCCAGAGCAACACCAGTAACACCTCCCACCAAACTATTAGAAATGAAACCACAAGAAAGCCAGAAAGATTCTACTTATCCCTCAAAGCAAAGCAACATTTTCAGCTGGAAGCCCCCTGTTGCAATCAGACACATGGAAAGAAATTGGAACTGTCAAGTAGCACAAACTGACTTTATCATTATTATCACAAGGGAAGAAAAACAGTCTAAGAGAAAACTGATTTTGTTGCTCAGCTAATTTTTGTCATGACTTGCACAGCACTGGGCTTGATTAAAATGTTTTATTGTCTTTATTATTTTCAACACTTGTAAAATTGATTTTTTTCATTAAAATCTCTAAAATAATTTTCTGCTGAGCTTCAGCAGTAAATTCACACGCTAGTGGTAAAATAGTGCGTCATTGAGAAAATTCTATGATTTCTCCACCTTTAGGATAAGAAATCACATTTTCACTCTAAAGCACAAAAGAATGTCATGGATGACATCACCAGAGGATAATTTTAGTCAGAATCAGACTTGAAGGGGTTGTCTCTCTTTATTTTTTCCTTTACCAACAAGGTCAGCAAATGCAATGAAAAAAAAGTCTTATAAACTTTCTCCAGGCATTTACACAATATACATTGTGATACTTTTGTAGGGCTGGTGGATGGGGACAATATAAGAGGAAAAAAGGGGGCAGGAGGGTACTTTCCAGCAGGAAATCTCAGCTCAAACTCCTTAAGCTTCAAACTGAGTTTTCAGTGGAAAAGTGCAAGAAACCTGTGAAGTGACAACTTGGAGTGCAGACGAGAGACAAGAAGAAGACCAGAGGTCTCAAAAATATAACATATGGGTAAAAATGGATTTATTTAGTCTAGTTAGAGGAGTAGTCCTAAAGAGACATATGAGTCTTTAATTAAAAAAAAAGGTTGCTGCAATAAGAAGAAACTATATTTATTAATACAAGAAAGCAAAGTGCTTACATTTTGATAAACATTTGGAAAGGAAACTTATAAATGCAAGGTGTGCTGGAACAGATTGCCTGAGATGACCATAGCAAAGCACATTGACTTTTCAGAGCGTATCAGAGTGTTTCAGAATGTATTCGTGTCAGGAATAGCTGATCATGTCTTGAACCAGGGGTAAGGTTTAAGTGACCTTTTTGTTATCTTATTTCCTTTAATTTCTATATACTAGAGACTTATTTTCTTCAGCGAGTATAGGAAATCAAGGATTTTTAGTCTCTAATTTTAGTGCTGAACAGCTCAGAGACGGTTTGAAGAACCTCCCTTAATACAGACATAAAAAAAAAAAAAAAACCAAACACCACCCAAAAACCTGTAAGGTGGTATGAGTCTTTCAGATTTTGCATATAAATTCACTAACAACTAAACATGTAAGACAAATAAGAAAATACACCATCCACTGCTCCAAGGTCAGAAAATTTCTTCTTAAATAAAAAATAAAATCAATTATTTTTTTTATAAAAATTATTATCAATT
>JAOXJM010000001.1:207506933-207520715 GCA_026413425.1 Tringa solitaria | reverse complement strand
TGTTGCTCAGTATCAATTTGGGGCTGCTCACCTTGGTGGGATTGGTACTGACTGACAACATTAGAAAATAACAACAGTTTAAATGTGATTTCTGATATAAACAATACGCAGCTATTTAAAGTTAAAAAGAGAATTCATTAGCCTGTGGGATGGGGAATTCAAAGCTGAAGGACTAATAAAAGTCGAACTAGATCACAGTCACAGAAATGACAGGATTTTTCACAACATTTATATAATGAAATGCTCTGATGCCAGAATGGGCTGTTCTTACAGCTTGTCCTACAGCACTTATAGACAGCACATCTGTGCTGGTGCAATTGGTGCTCCTCCTAGTAGATACCTGAGGGACTAAGTAACTATAGCAGATAACTGAGGGATTAAGTAACTAATATAAAATATATTTTTCCTTTTTTTTTTTGGTAGTAATTTAAGATTAATCAAACTAAGAGAAGGCTGGTAACTAAAAAAAGAGATTTAAATTAAAACTCCAGGTTTGTATGTACATGCATTTTTCTGTTTATGAGAAGTTCTTTATGGATGTGCATTCAAGTGTGAAATGCAAATGAGCAGAATTTCAGAAATAGGTGTACCTATACATAAAGGTCATTTTAAATAAAACAGAATGGGATGCTTATCCTGTTAAGCATTCTCTGTGATCTCCACACTAAATTGCCCTAAGGACTGCAAGCATCAGCATTATTACAATGTTCTTTAAGGTTTTTTCTGTCAGTGTAGGAAGTTTAACAAACAAAGTAATATCCATTTTCTAAAGTTTTCCGAACATTTCGTATCCTAAAAGGTGGCTAAATAGAAAATGTCAGCAACTAAATGCTACCTCTTAGACATAACAAAAATTAAAAAGGGAGATAGTTTTCACAAATCTGGGCTCTATCCACACAATAAAAATTCTCACCTCCACAAATGACATCAGCTACAGAGAGAAACCAAGGAGAAACATAACTAACAAGGAACACTGAATAATTCAAGACATCTTTCATACACCACCACAAGGTTCACAGAACAGCAAGGGGAACGCCTCAATTACTGATATGTTTTCCCTGTCAGGGAGCACTGAAAGTTAACTTTCACCATTAGTGCAGGAGAATATCACTTTAATAAATTTATATTAGTAGCACTTAAAGAAGTCCTTAGATACAAACAAGAATAGAATAAAAAGGCAAGGTGGGGAAATAGGCCTTTAGCTCAAAAGCCAACTGTAACAGGCCAGCCTTCAGATGGAGCTGAGCTTTCTTCACAAGGTTATTTGGAAATTTCCTCCCAGTTATCTAGAGACAGTGAATACTGTTAGAATTACAACATAAACCTCCTTTATGACATTTCTGTTATAAAGCACAGGTTATTTAATGCAAAGGCATGTAGGTAAGGTATTATAGAAAGTAACATTTCTGAGCACAAAAGAATTAGGGGGGTTCAACAGAGAGGGAAGAAAAAAGTGTAGTATTTTCTGCTTACCAGTCTTCTACCATGTTTCAAGGCTAACACATACACACGCTAAACCATAACAAAGTCTGTCCACCTTCTCTTTTCCAGCTATGTATTACAGGATGCAAGGGAGAAATCAGAACATGAGTAAAAAGGAAACATTCCTTTAGGCATGCATATTCCTGGCAGAAATATGGTCAGTTCACACATCTCCCTGGGTTCACTTACTATCTCATCTGCTGTATTTGAGGCACCTGGCCCAGTCATGTAAATTGGTTACCTCCTCACTTGTTCTCAATAACAAAAACTATATCAATTTTGTGAATAAGTATTTGCAGACTCAGTCTAGGCAAAGACTATCTGAGCTCTTATAATCACCCAAACCAAGATGATCTACTCTAGATTAGATAACCTGTTCTGTCACATACTAGAGAGAGAAACCCATTTGTTAAAAAAAAAAATCCTAAGCTAATAGCTAGTAGGTAGGTAGTAAAAAAAAAAGTGTCCTTTTTTTTTTAAACCTTGTTATATAAAAACATCTGAATGAATTAAAGGTGAATAAGAACACCTGAAAACCACTCCTGTGATTCATTTAAGTTTAAAACTTCATCTGAGGGCATTTTAAAGATGAATACTTCTCAGCTGTCTCCTATGCTCTCCATTCATGTAAAATAAGGAGTCTTGACAGCTTGTGTTAACCATTTATGGAAAAAATAATTTAAAAAATATTTTTTAATTTAAGATTAGACTTCCAATTTCTCTTTCTGATATTTCACCCAGTGTTTTGGACAAGAGTCATAATCCAAAACCCTGGCTTACAAATTCAGTGAAATTTTAGATATTGACAAGAAGTTCTGAAAACCAATGCTTTCAGAAATCTTAACCATGGGAATTAACAGAAGCAGACAACCAAAAAAGTTTAACATGAAAAAATATTCTGTATCCCTCAGAAGAGAAAGAGGGAGGCATCACAGGACTCTGACAAACAAGTGCTAAGTATGGTCAGGAATGTAACCTTCAGCACCACAGAAACATCATGTTGTATCAACTTAAGAATCACTCTCTGTTTTTGCATGACAGCCTGCACACCATGGCAAATATACTGTGAATCCCAACATATGTAGCCATGCTCAAAATATGATGTTGTAATGATTTGAGGAGTTCTTATGAGATCAAGTACCATTGAGAATTAACAGAAAAATATACTAAACAGACATGAGGCAAAGTTGTACTCAGTTAAGTGAAATATGAAAAAGTCATATTCCTCTAATAGTAGTAATAAACTGCCAAGCAAATTTTTTTCTTCCTTAAGTTCTGTTTTGATAGCAAAAGGAAAATTAAAAAAAAACTGAACAAAATGAAAACAAAAAACCACCAACTTTTAGATTTTGTTTCCAGTTGTGCTGCCCAGCTGTAGAACATCAATTCCATTATTAAATTTTCCGACCACCAATTTACCATCTGTAAGCAGGATCACACTTAAAAGACAAGTTAAGTTGGACACTAAGGACTGTACCAACAAATTTCAGAATGACAACCTTTCTTCTGAATGACATTCAGAAAGGAATGTGAAAATAAGGAAAGGCTAAAATGCAGCAATGGAAGTACACAGATAATTTGAAACTATGCAGTGCTCAAAACAGATTTGACAAGACAGGGGTTTGCAAACATCTCTGGCTGGGTGCCAGCACCAGCCAATGGTACCAGACAGCATAGTAAGACTAGTGGTGGTAGAGACAGTTGATGGCAGTGACACTCCTCTGTGCCAGGTCAGGAAGGACACTTACATACCGTATAAAGCTCTCCACTATATCATTAGGTCAGAATTTCCAGTAACTGTCAAGGTTTCCCTTCAGTCTTCATGGTTGGGACAAAAAAGCCTGGTGACAGTCAAGTAGAGACTACAGAATATTCCAGTCAACAAGTCAACAGTTCATTACCTGAAAAGTTTTCCACATATTCATTACCCTAAATATAAGAATAATCAGGAAAGGAGAAGCTGTCGGTTGACTGAATCTATTTTGAATCATGCAAAATTAAGTTATTTGTCTAGACGCCATAATACAAATACTTCATAAAAACCATTGGAATGCTTTTTTTTTTCCTAACAGTGGGAAGAAAAAGAGCAAAAGAATGTGGACTAAAACAATCCATAGATTAACAAATATTCCAATGTATTCAGTATACTCTTTTAATGGGTTTTACTTTCAGCTTTTATATCTTCCACACAAGTGTATTATGGCTGGATTTAGAGGTATAATTTCATATGCTACATCCCCTTATTATAGTCTGAATAATTTAGCATGTTTATACTTTAGGGGAAAAAAAACAGTAAAAATTTCGTTTCTTCTTATTCAGCATCCATCCTTCCTTTTCAATTTCCATATTTATTCCATTACCATGTCTAAAAAGTTTGTTTTAACTGTTAACAAGTCCAGCCTTATGCTAAAAGTTTAATCTCCATTCTCTATGCCCACCTAATTCTCAGGAAAGCCTTTGTGATCCTAAAGTCAACAGTGTGTACTTTGAACAATCCTGTCAGCTCTTACCAATACAGACATCTTGAAATAAGGAACTGGCTTGCACTGGGACTAGTTCATAACTGATACAGAGTGGAATTAAGGATTCTCCCTTCCAATAGTGCAGCTGTCTGTACAACTGAGTATTTAAGAACTCAGGATCCAATATTGACTTAACCTCTGTATGCATTAAAGCATTACTTTTCATTAATAATCATATGATATTTCCTACAATTTATAAATGTTTTAAATGAATTAATTCAAATTTACATAGTGTTTTCAAGTGATTTGTGTCAGATACCTATGGAGGTCATCAATTTGAAAAGTACTTTCTGATCATGGAACACATATTACTTGATCTTTTTAACAAAGATTAATGAGAAAAACAATATCAGTAGATAAGGCAAGACAGTTATTGCTAGAAGGAGCACCTAAAAAGAAGAAGGTTTCACCTCACTAATGAACCACTTGGTAGCATGGTGTGGACTGAGTACCAAATGTTTCAACTCAAAAGTCAAAATTAGCTTTATTCACAGAAGACAAAGGCAATTCTTCATCTTCTTAATTTTTCTTCAATGTTTAATTTTTATTTTTCCTTCAAATTAATTTCTAAAAGATTCCATTTTATAGAAACAGAAATGTATGTGTTATTTCATTAGTAAAAATCCCCTAGACAATCAGATTTACACATAGAAGAAATAGGATGAATCGGAAGGGTACAGCACTGTTGTTTCCAGACCTCAAAAGCTAAACATGATCATAAATGACTACAGAACTGTTTTAGTAGACATTTCAGAAGTTTATAAAAAGAAAAGAGAATTCCAAATCACTAAATTTACTGTTCTAAAACAATCACTACATAGTAAAAGTCATAAATATTTAGAAAAAACCCAGATCCTCACTGGAACAAATTGTAGTGTTACCACTATTGCTGATTTTGCCAGTTATACAGAGCTTACAAGAGAAGCCACTGACAAGCTGAAAACTCTGCATTAACCTTTTTGAGATGGGAGAGCATAAATTAGGTATTTATTTATTTGTTTGTTTTTAAAATCATAATGACAATAAATCCTTATTTTAATACTGCATTTGTGCTACTCAGGAGGTCTTCCAGATGGTATTGTAATAAGTATAACCTAACTTTTCACTGGAACATTTAAAGATGTTATTTTTAGTAAAGATCAGCTTCTTTGTTCTGATTAGCTATTGAAAAATCTTCTGCAGAAGTGCAAGTCCCTTATTATCAAGTACCAAGTGTACATCATCTTTGTTCATCTCAGTCACAGGCTGATGACATTTTCAGATATGGGAAAAGAAAACAAGATGCAACAAAGGAGGAGGGGAACGAGAAAGCCTTGGTTTAATTTGATTTGGTTTAATATGAAAGCATGGTCAGGAACATATTTTTGTTGATTACTTGTAATATATTTTTTTTAGAAAGCGCTGTAATAGCTATTATAACTTATCTGTAGTGACTATGTAGTGCCATATACTTTTTTTTTAATCTTCTTAAGATAAAAACATGGTGAAAACCTGTTCAGAGTAAACCAAGAGGGGGAATGAAACGCTGTTGATGTACCATTTTTATTCTTCAAGTAAGTTAAAAAATACCAACTTCTGACATAAAACTAGACTGCTACATCGGCATCCTAGAATTTGTATTCCTATTTTATGTTCTCCCAAGACAAAAAAAAATGCTGATTCCAAAACCTTTGACAAAAGTGGAGTATAGGAATTAATATTAATCACTTGTTTTGGTATTAGCAAGCCTGCTGTTTGTGCTGCCTTTTGTGATATGCATATAAGGTCTCCAGGGAACTGCAGTACATTATCTACATAGGAAACAAGTCTTAAAAAGGTATGTGCCTGCCTACAAATGATTAAGGTATATCACACATCTGAATGAGCAGCTAAATTCTGACAGACACAATTAAAATCAATAGTTCAGTCATATATAACCATCTCAGATGTGGAATAAACTTTGCATTAAACACAGACACCTAGCTCACTAATTTTGATTCCGATTTCTGAACTGCTGAAGAAGCACTGAATGCAGTGGCTGAGGTTTATGACCTTAATATGAAATCCAAAATATATTTTTTCCTGAATTCATCTACGGTGGATACTACAGGAAAAGCAGCATCATATTCAAGATGTCCATATGCACTTTTTACTAGTGTTAACGCATTTTCTGCTGGCATTTTGACTTTCTGCCAACTGGTTGCTGGGGTTTCCTTGCCTAATTTTAGGAAAAGGCAGCGAGAACACTACTGACATAAGGCTTGTTCCCCAGGAAATCCAGAGTTTGCAAGATTGTTCCCATTATTCACCGTAAAGATCTACTGCCACATGTATGCTAGGACTAGTCATGCAGGCACTGAAAAGTACTGTGTGATTTTGTAGAATGCTTCAGAAAGGAAACCACAAAAGGTGGAATTTTGCTCAGCAGCTATTATGCCAAACGCTACAGAGGAGCACAGTGTTCCCTGTAGCAGTCTCATCTTTGTGAGGCAGGAAGAGAAAAGAGACGACAGAGGAGTAGATGTGTACGGTAGGACCTGGACAGATTTCAGCTAATTTTAATTGCCTGTGTTAGGAGCCTAGTCAACTTTGTCTCCCCATATGGTGAATAAAGCGTTTCCAGGGAGTAATTCAGCGCATGTAAATATGAATCAGACCTGAATGAAACCTTCTCCGCTGGCTGGAGCAATGTGACTGGGCTCCTACCTTAAGGCTGGGTGAGTGAACCCAGACTTAAAATAAGCTGCTCTCCATGGCTAAAAATTAAACTCTGCAGACCTTACCAAATGAGTGTGCATGCACGCAACATTTTTCTCCTGTGACGACAGAATAATTAAACCTAACTAGTAAAATAAAGTATGGCTATTTATGACACGGAGGTGTTTTTACCCTCATACATACTCCATCTGTCATCACTCAAGAGCTGCAGGTGTAGAGTCATCCAACAGATCATAAGGACCCACAGTACGAAAAGTGCACACAGAAAGACAACTTCCAGCTGTGAAGAGCTGGCAGCCCAGACGGCAGCTCCGAAGTGGAAGAGGAAATGGAAGAGGAGAACCTGGAGAGAAGGCTAGAACAAACCAAAGATGTCCTCATTCTCCAATTGACTCTCCAGCATACATCAGGTTTACAAATACAGATTTTGAGCTTCTTGTGTTCTGTGCCAAAATCACACACAGACAAATGTGTATCTTGCATTTTTTTTAATTATATATATTACAGAGGGATGTATATGTATAGAATAATTTATTCTATACATAATTACAACTAATATTGTAATACACCCTTAGCACCCTTCTCTCACTCTGTGCAAACCACAGATTAAGTCTTTTAGCACACGTTGGGATTTGTCATTTCATATCTACGAGTGCACACGCATTGCACGCTGACAACTATTTCCCAGATTAAATTCACTGAAGTCCGTTTGTTAAACTCAGTTAGTATGGTAAGGCTCATACTAAGTGGATTTTTTTTTAATGAGATCTTCACAGGGAAATTAAGTTTCACAAGAAACTTCAACTAAAAAGAGAACCTGAATGAGATTTGAATATTTTTCTATATATATTCTTTTAAAGTGTGAGTTTTCTTGTTAGCAGCTGCCTAGTAAACAGTAATACCGTTTCAAACAACTTTAGATTTGGATTTTTTTATTAAGATTTATTATGAGTCCCACGTATTTCAGTTCTTATTATCTAAGAGATAGGAAAATTTATATTTTCCAAGGTTTCTTTTTTTTTTTTAAAGAAAAATGTCTTAAACATTTATGTGAAATTTTGATCATTCAGGACAGAAGCCATCCTAAATTACTGACTGATTGCCCATTATCTGCAATGCAAAGAGAAAATTTAAATGGTGCTAGTATGAATAAAATGATGAGTGATGAATGATCCATTCCATGGATTTATTTTTACCTCTTTACAATAATCTATGAAAAACATGCCTGCATATTAAAGCAAACCATCCAATTGTAACTATCTTTTACATATTTGAAGTATTTTAGTATCAATTAAACAAACAAGGCTTGCTCACAATTTAACTGTATAAGAATATTAATCTGTATACTTATGATTTGGTACTGGTGATAATGCTCCTCTTATTAGCAATTACAGAAAACAGCTTGATGCCAAGTCTTCCTTATTGAATCTTGATTAATCACAATAAGACAGCAGTATTCATATCTACAGTGTGTTTCAAGACTGAATGAAGATCCTTCTATTATCTGCAAAATCAAAATCCCTGCTATGTATAATAAAAAACACGGTTTTTAGAACAGGGGAAAAAAAAAAAAAAAAAGAATCTAGGCAGACTGTCAAGACAAAAAGCAGAGGAAGCTTGGGAGAGCCACAGTAAATCTCTGTGGTAATTCAGAGAAAAACAACTATCCACCAACTACCAGAAAGAGAGAAATACGCATAAAGGTTCATAGGTTCACAAAGCACTACTAGAAAAAGATTCTCCAAACAGTGTTTATAATGCAGATTGTCATCATACAAGAATTCAAACAAAAAGAAGTTGCAGCCACTCATTCCACTTCCTTTTCACATCAGATTACAGCTCTTAAATCTGACATAGCCTGACCTGCTCCAAAATGTATTAAATCTTTTGGGGTTTATTTTTTTGTAACACAAAATATATTGTAGAAAGACATCAAAGCATCTGTCTTTCTGAAAAGTCAATACTTCAGTCTTTCAGGATAATACCCTAAAAAGCAGACACTCAATATTTTTACTCAGTTTTGAAACTACCAGCTAAGGCTATTAAAATACTTTTACAGTGTTATTGCCCCCACCCTTTAAAATCAGACTGGGTGGAATGATCCAACTATTATTGCTGAGCTCGTCTCCCTGGGATCCAGTGACAGGACACGTGGGAATGGTTCAAAGCTGCTCCAGGGGACATTGGGAAGCATTTCTTTACTGAGAGTGTGATAAGATACTGGAACAGGCTTTCTTGAGAGGTGGTCAATGTCCCAGGCCTCTCAGTGCTTAAGAGGCATTTGGACAATTCCCTTAACAACATAAACTTTTAGTCAGCCCTGAACTGGTCAGGCAGTTGGACTAGATGATCCTTGTGGGTCCGTTCCAACGGAAATTTCTATTCTTCTATTCTATTCTATTCTTGAATGGAGATAAATTGTTCTATAAGAAAATATCAATAGTCAGTCAGCATCCTATATGTTCTGGATAACATTTCAGAAACGTGGTTTATCAGTGCTGGAACACAACTAAAGTGTAACGAAATTCCCCAGACTTCATTTTTTTTTAGAATATGGACAGGCTGAAATATTACCTAGCTGTCAAAGCTTTTCATTTGGAAATAAATTCTTCCTTCTTATGTTGCTCATGGAAGAGGAAGTCTTGTCAACAAGCAGGTACTGTTGGAGCCTGGGTGTCTCAAGCTAGCAGCATGCCAGATTTGTCCTCATTAACTGACTCCACTTGCAGACCTGCATAAATATGCCCTGTTCAGCTACTTGCTTGCATGGCATCCTGCTACTCAATGCAGCTGGCTCCAGAGCAATCCCATCTGTCAAAATCCATTTTTTCAAAAATGGGTTTTTGTTCCAAGGCAAAATGAAACACAAGTTTTGTGAATTGCAGAGAGATTCTCACAGCGCCTACAGCGCGATGTCACTTGACGATGCTTCCAACAACCGAGCAGTAGCCTGAATAAATTAATTTTGAAATATTAAAAAAAATATTCAATTAAAAATGTGGTATTTTCTAGTGGAAAGGTGGTTTGCTAAAGATATTTGCAAATAAGAATAAGGAACTAGTAGAAACACATGGCAATTTACAGTCATTATAACTTTGCTTACCAAGCACTTTGCTAATCTGGGAAACGGTCATGTTGAAAGTATAGCTTGCTTTTTTTATCACTGTCTCTAGTGACAAATAAGCTGTAAAATAGCTAACCATTAAAGATCTTTCCCCAAGCTAGCAATGTCATGTGACTAAGGCCAGCATCTATTGCCAGAAGTACTCGATGGTATATCTCTGCAATGGTCTGTTTTCTCCTTTCATAGCCCAGTCTAAATGAATAGTTGCTCAGCAGCGTTTCAGCAAACTGGGTGCAACTTTTGGCACAGTCTCAGCTGAAGTCTCATATTCTGGATTCGTAACAAGTTCACTTCGCCTCTCTACCACACTTGTTCCATTAAATGATCAGAAAAACTAGTCCAAAGCACTTAAATCTACTCAGAAAATCAAGGGGAAAGGGGAACAATCAAGAAAGTCATATAACTGTTTAAAATTATCTTTCACTCACTGGGATTTCTGATTCTGTCGTATATGATGAAGTACTATTTAATCATGTAATTTTGTTATCTGTAACTCATGAAAATTACTTATCATCATTTATAATTTTACTAAAATGTACATTTTTCTCCTTAGAACTACAAGTTTTTCTTCAGACATATTTTAAGTACTTGGGAAAACAAGTATTAATGAGTAATGAAAAAGATATAACTAATGTCATAATCTGAAAAAAATATTGAAACCATTTTAAGACAAGAATTGACAGGTTCTTTATTTGAAATCACATATGGCAGCTCAAAATCCAGTACCTTCGTGTGCATTCTCAGCACCTCACTTTGCTCTCTGGCATGTCCAACGTGGCTTTTCCCAGGTTGGGAGTTGCGACCCCTTTATTTTACTGACCTTACTTTTGTTCACATTACTAACAACCTCCTACATTATAAATATAAGGGCATTTATACATTATCTTTAGTCTCAGAAATGTTTTCATGCATTTCAATCCTACCTTACAGATTTCCAGTTTCCCTTAGTGACTGCCAGCCTTTGTCATCTTGGTTGTTTGCTTGTGCTCCAACATTCTTTCTCTTTCTCCCTCTCTTCTATATAATCTCCCCTGGTTATATTTTGCCCTTTCCTGTCCTTTCAGTTGGCATCTATAGTGAACTTTTTGCATCTTCTTCTTAGGTCCTAATCTATTTAATTGCATTTAGCTGGCATGATTCCAAACTGAACTCAGTATTCCTGTTCCCAACTCCTGTCTTTTACTTTCCTCATTTTAATTCAGCTCTCACAGGAGTCAGAAATATAATCCATAAACAAAGCATTTCACGATGCAACCCACTTTGTACTGTCTAAACCCACTTTGCACTCTTCCAAAACAGGGGAGACTATCTGGCAAATTGGCAGTCATACTTTACTTCCCTGAACATAATGTCCTCTCATACTGAAGAAGGAAAATTTAAAAACCAAACTCCACATCCAAATAAGCAATCAAATGAGTTTTATTCTGCGTTCTCTTCTTCCCTCTCTTGTCAGCTTCTCATTCAATTCCAGCTGTTCATCACCTTTAATGTACAAGATTTTAAGAAAAAAAACCCACAATTTTGTCAGTGAGTGGATTTTCTCACCCTTATTACTGATAACATCTCATCTTCCTTCACATCACCCTTTCAAACTCTTCAGACTCAGCAGCCTGTTGGAAACTGGTGCCTACACTACAAAGCAAAAGGCATCCAATTCAGCTTGTTACATGAAATAATGTCTTCAAGTTGGAGGCAGGTAAAATAACTGCAATAAGTGGCCTCTAAGATCCCTTGTAAAGTCAGAATATGACTCCAGAAATCGGGCCAATTTATTAATTTATTGGAACAGATTATCAAATCTGTGGTTTTGAAGGGGGTGGGTGTTTCAATCAGGACCAAAGAACTGTTAGAATGTAGAGTTTCTTTTGCAGGAATGGAAGGAAGGAAGGAGGGATGAACTGGTGAACAAACTACAGCCAGGCATCTGCAAGGCATCTTCATGGTCTGTCTTCTGAGACACTGAATCTAATCAAAAATTGTTTGGTCTTCAACATCATGAGTAAACTGAAATTTGGACTCAATAATCCCAAGGGTCTTTTCCAATCTGAATGATTCTATAAACCTGAAAAGACAACTAACTATGGAACTATTGCCCTCATTAACTCTGTTGCAACCCAGAATCAACACCATATATTTTCTTTTCAACAACACTGTATTTTCTTGCTTTAAACCAGTCTCAAAAAAAAAATTAAAAATTGACAACTAATTACTTTTTCCATAATCAAAATAGCATTTTTCTTCATGATATTATGGGATTGAACATCCTCTGATACATTCTCAGTATCAGAATCTGAAGTTATTTCAGCATGACATAGTTAAAAGCAAAACCAGGAAATTTTTACTATGTGGTCTAACTGGCCAAATTTATGTGAAGATAATGAAAGGAGGGAAGGTGTCAGGGGAGTAAAGGAAACTTTTAAGAGATGTGGGGGAATGTCACTAGCAAGCACAAGATAGTGGAGAACTTGCTGAAAGCTGGGATGGAAAATATTAAACGACCCTCCACTTGGGAAAGGGAGGGGAATACGATGTTGCCAGTTTTTTCAAATTGCTCTTAAGTTACAAATATACTGACATAAAGGCAAAGCTCTTCATGAGAGGTCTTGGCAAAGAGACAATCCTGAGGCAAATGCAGCTAAAACAGTTAAAATTGAGTTAGTGTTTAACCATGTATTCCAGATCTTGTATTTCCCCCTTTCCTGATACGTACAAATTACATGAGCTTTTTTTCTTGGAATTCTTCACCTCCTGCTTCCAAAAGATTTCTCCTTGCAAGAGTTAATCCTCCGTAGCAGTAATGATGAAAAAAGAAGAAAAAAAAATCTGCATCTGAGAAGAAGCCAGGTAGGGCTGTGATTAAAGTTTGATATTTTTACCTAGTATGCAAGATTAGATTTTCCATTTTTATACATACCCTCAAGAACTACTTGTACAGATTTATATGAGTTGGCATCATTCTGTCAGTTCTCAGTGTGGCAAATGATTCTGGAGACTGGACTTGAACTTCTTCTAACAATAATATGCTTGAAAATGAGTGCCACGCATAAGACAAACCTACGGCCATTGTTTCTCTTGGCATCTCCTTGGAAGAATCCCATGGGATACAGTCCTGGATAGCAAAAAAGTCCCAGAAAGCTGGTTATTTCTCAAAGATCATCTACCCCAAGTTTCAGAATGATCTATCCCAGTGAGAGGAGGATAAGCAAGAGTAGCAGGAGTAGCATGGATGCAAAGGAGCCCCCATCAAAACTCAGATACAAAAAAGAAGCATGAAAGAGATGAAAGCAGGGACAAGAGACCTGGGAGGAATATGGAGACACTGTGTGACTATGCAGGGATGGGGTTAGGAAAGCCAAAGGCCATTCACAGCTAAATAGGGCAAGGGACATGAAAGGCACCAAGAAAGTTTCTATAAGTACTTCAGCAGCAAAAGGTAGACAAGGGAATATATGGGCCTGCTGCTGAATGAGGCAGGGGACTTGGTGATATAAGACATGGTAATGGCTGAGGTACTCCATGCCTTCTTCACCTCGCTCTTTACGGTTCAGACTAGTCTTCAGGAATCCTAGGTTCCTGAGAACAATCGGAAGGTCTGGAGCAAGAAACGGCATTTTTATATATGTACAGTATGACAGAAGAAACTTTTAATCTGAGATGTATACTCACGCTATAGGCAAATCCCAATCAATATACCTCCTTTATCTAAAGATTCACAGATTCACGGATTTGACAGAGTTGGAAGGGACCTCTAGAGATTATCTAGTCCATCTATTATCTAACTCCTCTGCTAAGCAGAATTGCCTAGAGCACATTATTCAGGACTGCATCCAGGCAGGTCTTGAAAATCTCCAGAGAAGGGGACTCTCTTGGCAGCCTGTTCCAGGGCTCTGTCACCCTCACCGGAAAGAAGTTTTTCCTCATATTTGAGTGGAACTTCCCATGTTCCAGCTTGTGCCC
>JAOXJM010000001.1:207452236-207471063 GCA_026413425.1 Tringa solitaria | reverse complement strand
ATGGTTGGACTCGATGATCCCAAGGGTCTCTTCCAACCTAGATGATTCTATGATTAACCGTTTTGATAATTAATAATCAATGAGTTTGCAGGAATAAGGACGTGGTCCTCCCCTGTACCTGAAACCATATCCCTATTCCTGCAAAGGCATATGTAAGTGTAACTCACTGATGAACTGTGAGTAGCCCTCATGATAATACTGCATAAAGTACTAAATAATGTCCCCAAAGAAAGGAAAAGAGAATTATGAAGATGTGTTTCAGTTGGAATTGTACAACTAACTTACTTTTTGCTTTCCACTATTTAAGAGGTTGATCCAAAAGATACACTTTTCCCCATTTAGGTTTTGAAATCAAAACTATATTAGAAAAAGGTTTTTGAAGGAAAGACTAAAGAAGGACAGAACTAAAAATGGTAGCACTGAATTGTTACAACACAACTCTATAATTTCTTCTTCCTCGTATCTTACTTTATCTTCACAACAATTTATTCATCCTGTCCCCAGTGTTTATTACAAATTCCTCCTTTGTTCCAGTCTTAGTCTCTTTTCATTTTACCTACTGTTCGTTTAGTTTTTTAAAAGACTTCTACCTCTCTCTGCACCTTGTGTTACCCATTACCTTCCTTTCTATCTTACAGTAGTTACTGCGTTAAACTGTATTTTCTAAATATCTCTCTGAAGAAACTTGCTTAGCTTTTTTAGCTAAAGGAAGCTCAAACTACACTGTAATGAGGAGAAAACTCTGTATTATTTTAAAAGACTGAAGTTAAGAAACATATATAGCCCTTTTTTTTAAATAAGATTTTTAGGCTTTGCAAACATATAATATAATACATATACATATACATTCACACATATAAAAATATGACTGTCAACTGCTTTTCAGTGTTCCTGAGGAAGTCAAATAAGATATAGAGGTTTAAACAAATGAAGGGATTTCTGCCTGAAAGATGGAAATCAAACTGTGCATTCCGTTGAAAATTATGATACATTAGAAATTCTTAATAAGTTATATGCAATGCCATCTACATAATGCAGGATGCTACTTGAGCAGAATGCTGAAGACATCACAGTTGAAACAATAGAAGGTGTTTCATCACTTTTCCAAATCATTCATATCAAATAGATCTTAAAAAGGATGCTTAATTGCAACCTTTTAAACCTTTTTCCCTCTTATCTATACAAAACTAAAGGTAGCTAAACAAAACATACTACACATACAGCTCAGTCTCTTGTGCCATAAATGATTTTTTCCTTTAAAATATGTCATTAAAATGCCCATTGAAATTCCATTATACATCGGGTGCCTAATTAAAAAGGCACATTGTTTATACAGTTTTGACAATATTCCAAGTAATGAACAATAACAAGGTATTTAGGCTGAACTCCTCATTGACTTCAATCAGGCCTGCTGCCAAAAGATAGATATGTCCAGTAACAGTTATGCATGCACACAGTCACAACGGAGTATAGCATTAAAAACTTGGATCTGATGCTTTTATCACTTGTTAGTTGCCCATCTTTTTTCCCCAGGCCAAAAAAACTTCCTCACTCTTGAAAAGAGGTATCTTTTGCCTGGCTGATTCTCAATTTTTTCCTTACTGTGTTTAATTCAAAATGTCATCACAGATCAGGCATGTACAATTATTATCATATACAGGGGATTTACTTTTTTTTTTTTTTAAACAAGAAATTATCTCCAAAAAGCAAATTCTATAAAAAGTAACTCGGGCAAACAGTCTATGAATGACATTTTAGAAAGTACTTGTCAGAGCATAATCTCTACATCCTCTGTAATTAATTACAAGGTACGTTATAAGTGTAAAAAGAAAAAGTTTGTCATTTCCTTTGACTCTAAATATAAGTTTTAATTTAGATAGTACAGTAAGTAGAACCAAGTATTATTCACAGAAGACTGGGTCTTAGAAAGCCTTTCTGAGCTAATTTACATCCTGTCTTTTCTCATTTGCTGATGGGTGGGTGGGGGAAGAAATGGAAGGACTGTAACCAAAGATTGCGGCATAGCAGAGGCGCACAGAACTATGAATTGGTAATTCCAAGATTTGGATTCAGGCTCCAGTGGAATACACCATATGTGATATCCATTAGGGACTTTTTAACAGCCTTTGCACTGCCTGAATGCGTATCACCCTGACCTCAGAGCTGGCTGTCAGCACACCAGATACCTCCGCTGGAGAACTTAAAGACTGAAAAACTGAGCCATAACAGTTTAAAACAGTATATATTCAAGGCCATTCCCAAATGCAGTAGTTAATTATATTGCCCTATTAGGTATGTTGATATCGAAGGCAAGAGACTTGTTCCACTTGCACTGGACTTACAGAAAGCCAGAAATGGCACTTCTCATCTCTTCCTTCCAAGCCATATTCTCCTTATCCTTTGGACCACGGACATGATGACTTACCCTTAAGAAGCCTCACAGACGTGCAACATTAACCAGCTGAACATTTCCAAAACCGGGTTTAAACCCAAGTGACAAGATGATAACTGAGTCTCTTATAGGTTTTTTGGGGGGGTGGGTATCTCATGAACATTTGGCAAATAACCCAACACATCCTGCCAAGAGCAGAATGGGAATGCAGGATTTATGTGGCAAAACTGTGTATGTTGCCAAAGTCAGCCATAGATGGTTCATTGCATTCACTGAAAGAGTTTACTATTCTAGAGTTCACAGTACTCAGTGTGGAAACTGTCTGTAGCTAAGGCATGAAGGTCTTATTCTATCTTCATAAATCAAAATAAAGATTCAAAACTAAAAGGTTTCCTGCATGTGTTCTCAGAAAGTTCCTACATATTTTGTCACATATGCCCTGTAAATCTGTGCAAATAATGGATTATTCATTCAATAACTGAACAAAGATAAAGATCAGGTCAGGCAGATGTGAAATATTCCATTCAGTCCAATACAAAAGTTTTTATCTGGAAGGGTGAACATTATTTCTTTGCTACGGTTATTTTTGAATATTTTGTTCCATTTTGGAATGCCAGTTTAAAAAGAAAAGTCCAAAATTATTTTGCAGCTTTGAAATAAAATGTTTTGACTTTTCCAAAACAAACCTTACATTAAAAATGTCAATACAAAACACTCTTATTTCTGATTTTTTTCTTCTCCTTTATTCAGCTGAAATTATTTGTTGACTTTGCCTTGAAAGTTTTAAGGTAAGACTGAAATAGCTTTTTATGGCAAATTCACTATTAAAAGTGTCACCATCTGTACTCATGGTAAGCACTCCACGTAGTTAGATTCTTAGCTTTAAGCTATCATTTCTGACAATAAATATGTATATGTGGATTTTTTTGGTGCTGAAAAGTATAGTTTTGTCGCAGCCATGTCACATAAAACCAAGAAAAAGGAATCAGTTGTTTCCCATATTTAAACATGATGCAACTCCCTAAGTATTTCAGAAAGATCACAAAATGTTTATTAATTTCAGCAGACTGCTTCTAGAACAAGCAGTGTCAAATCGTACAGCAAAACCCATAAGAAGGCATCACCATCTTATAGCGTCAGCTTTTTTTGTTGGTTGACTTTCTTAAGACTAGTAAACTAGTAGGAAAAACCTTACAATTTTATTTGTACTATAGAAGTAACTCTGGAGCAAGTGAAGTTGTCCATTAGCTTGTGTGACCCCTAAGGAGACATCAGAAAATCACTCCTTCTCTTTATTTGAGGCTTTGGAGTCTATACTGAACTTATCAAGATAATTATCTCCAGGTAACAGGAACATTCCAAATGCAATTCCTTCTCAATGATCTATTTGTTAGAAAAATATTAAAGTTTTGTTAAGAGCGTAATCAAAATAAATCATCATAGAACTCACAAGTAAAGTTTCAAGTGATACACACGCATAACGCTTTATTTTGATTATACACAAAATGAGCATATACCTCTGGTATAAAAACTTACTGTAAAATAGCAGCGGAGGTTCTTATTTATGAGTGACTTATAAAGAACTGAAACCAATATATGATGTTTCCCTTCTATGAAGCATTTAAGACCATACTTTCACTGATGCCAATATTCATTTTTTTGAGAGTCTAGTAAAGAGCAGGCATGTAATTATGAGAAAATCTGTCTTTTTACAAAGTAACATATTCTCATAGTTTCAGTTACCATAAGAACGTTGAGTCCAGGAATGCAAAATAAAACAAATAAAAGAAAACCTTTACTATTTTTAATCAACTTGCAACTTTTAAATCCATCTCACAGTTTAGTGTGCTTAATTCACCTCTTAAGAAGAAATTCAAGTACTGCAGCTGTTTTCTTTTTCCTTCTGCGGATTCCAGAAATTACTAATAAACCAGCAGATATCTGGAGTTTCCAATCTGCACAACTTTGAAAACGTCATATATATCGGGTCATTACATCCTATTAAAAGATCTGTTTTATCAGACACCTATGGGACAGAAACATACCTTGTACTCTACAGTTTAACTGAAAACGTTACTAAAAAATAATTTCCTATCCACCTGCACAATTAGATATGATACATATGTTCTGACTTTTTAATCTCCTACCTGAAAGCTCCTGATTTTTTATGTTCTCTCATGAAATATTTCCAGATTTCAAAGAAAACCACACACAAGCAGCACAATAAACAAGGCCTCCTTTCCTATGGCTTTGCATTGTATTGTTAAATTCTGATGTCTAGCAATGTATTAGCTCCAATAGAAACTTCTGTTGTGCTGGAAATGTCACATTTTCTTTTTCTCTCTCACTCTGTCACCTCTCATACTTACCTGCATCGATTCACTGGTATCTAATACTAGATGAGTTGGTGCTATATCTTTCCTCTATTTGGTTACCTCTTTTTGCGGAAGTCAGAGGAATTCCTTTTAAACCACTGACCTTTTTCATATTTCATTGAAAATGACCAAAGAGGAAGAAAATCAGAGAAGGGAGCAAAACTCAGCATCATGGTCTAATACAGTATTTTGTTCATAAAACACAAAAGAATACCTTTTTTTTTTTCCATTACTATGTGCGATTTTCCTTTTCTTCTTTTTCTAACTTCTTATGGCATGAGAATGTTTTCAGTATTTTAATTCTTGATTTTTGCCATTGATTTCTAAATATTTTACTTAGTGAATTCAGTCAATACTGTGCTTAAAGATTTGTCCACAAAGCTATAAGCCATCTCTAAAACATTCCGTTAATTAAGTATGTATGAGTAATTTATATTTCCCTTTCCATTGTAGATATCCATATTTTTCAAAATTACATTTTATCATCTGCCTATTTTCCCAGATCTGTTTAATTCATCTGAAATGCCTTACAGCTTTGTCTTGTTTTTACCATCCAGAATAATTGTGTGCCATCTGCAAATTGCCCTGTGTCTGTCTAGCTATTTCCCTCATAAATAATTACAATATTTGTATTTCTATAGCTCATTCTCAGACAGATTTCAAAATGTGTATAGACTTTCCCTGGTCCAGGTTGTCTGAGAATAACCTTAGCTTCCCTTTTGCCGTACTTCAACTAGTCCGTTCATTTCTCTCAATTGTTTTGATTACTTAGATTTTAATCTTCCCTAGTATTTTATTTTCAGAAATATTTTCTTTCCTTAGCAGCTTACAGTGATGGGACATTGTCAAAGTTATTTTGTAAGCACAAATAAATGACTTCAGCCTCTTTTCCACTTATTACTAACATACTGACACTATCAGAGATTCCATTAACTAAAAAGAAACCCGTAATTCCTTTATAGAAACTATTCCTGTTTGTTCTACTTCTATTACATTTATCTCATTAAAAGTATCTGGCACAGATTTTCTGATGTGTAATTCCCACAATCATCCCTAGTCTTTCTTAAAAGACGGATAAAGATTTGCTACCATCCAGTTCTCTGAATGGAACAGCTGTGATACTGCATATTTTTATTAACTGCCCATCAGCCATCTTATTCTACATAATTAATACTACCTGTAAGACGGAAAGATTTTTGTCTACTTTTTTTTTTCCTTTTGCAAATACAAAATACGACCAACTCTTAAAAATCCAGAGTTAAATTGCCCCAACTGCAAATTTACCTGTGTCTCTGGGAGGTGCTTCTAGGATCTGGTGCACATCCACAGTCCTGGGAGCTCTGAGGAGAGTCCTGCAGCCCTCCCAGAGCTTCCAAAGAGCCTCTGACACTGGTAGATTCTTATTCTATGACCTCAACACTTCAGAAAAATATTTGAGACTGAATGAAATACAGCATGAATACACTGGGTCAAGATGGTCTGGCACTCCACCTACACTAGTTAGTCCTTTAGCAATGCTAGCAATGCAAAACACCATTGTGCAACGCCTCCAGCACTTTCCCCACCTTTATTTGTGGTGCAATATTTGTGACAACTATGAAGTGTGAGCTTCAGCATAGATACAGGGCATAGAAAGGCTGAGCTGGGGATGGGGGTGGGTTTCCAAATATGAAGAATATTATTTCTTGTCTTCTCTATCTTTTTAATTTTTCCTCAAATGGCCATTCTTGCCCCAGACTCAGCCACAAGACATAGCTTCCTGGGTAGCCTACACTACAGTGTCTCTCAGCAAGTGAACCTTCTTCTTTCCACAGTCAGACAGAAGTCAGACAGAATTACAGTACACCATGTACCTTCCACCAGTGGTCCCAGAAGGCAGACAGTGTCAGAACACTAAACCCATTACTAAACAGTAACTATAATGCTCAAATAATATTATGGAGAATTTGGATTAGACCACCTACCTGTCATAGGTCTTCGATGTCATGCCTAGTAGGCATGAGGTTGTGAGAAGAGAGGTGGAGTGTCCCTGTGAACAAAGGGTCCCCACAAGGATGTGCCAAATACTGTTATACTGTGTCTCAAGTATCTTAACGAAGCATTCACTATACCATAATTAAGAAAAGTAATTTATACTAACCATTATGATGAAAAGTATGTTGAAATACCCATCTAATTGAAAGTATAGTAACACTCATCAACTCAGTTCAAGACTTGTGGAGAAATTAAATCAAGGACATTAATTAATTAACACATTAAGTAACTGGTGGTATGTTAGTTAGGGGGTTAATTTCTACAATGGGTAATCATGGCAGATTCTTACTGTTTAGGTCTTTTTAGTTAAAAAGGGACTGTATGTTCTCAGAACCATTTTCAATTAACACCAAGGGTTTTTTTTTCCAAAATGTGCATATTTGTCATGTGTTTCTCACTCAGTGAGATGCAAAGCATCATCTCAGTGCTAATGGGAAAAAGACAATAACTGTAATAAGATAGCACTGGTCTTTAATTCAGCCTTGAGATATGAACATCTCTAGCTAAAAGAAATTACAAAGGAATTATACAATAGTTAAAAAGTAGATACATTTTGATTATAGTACATAGATTATTAGATAAAGTTTGAATATACACAGGGATTCCTATTAATTTCTGCTCACTTCTATTGGTTTTAGCCTGGTCAACTCCATGGTATCACATTAAAGCTTTTCCTTGTCTGTATAGTGCTTAGGACAATGGAACCCTGCTCTACAATGATAGCCCCTGGGTAAGACTATAACCTAAATTATCATCATTGTCATTCAGATTGAATTAAAAGGCTTGGAAAGAATATGCATCTAGGGAGGAATCTCCGGACCAGCCTTGCTTAGATCATTACTGATAGTTATAATGAGAAGGGCAGTGGAGTATTTGCTTTGATGTATTCAGGGGCCTGGAAGGACTGCACTAATAACCTGGTCAATAATCTTGATGTAGCAAAGATAAGACGATCTGAGCTGTGCTGCAGGAGGGTGACTGCAGGAAAGGATGAATTTCATCCTCTCCCACACCTCTCATTTTATTATCAGATGAGCTTCTCAAAAAGAATTTAAAAGAGTTTGTGGCTTACAGTCCTTTGAAAATCAAAGGGAGCTATATTCTTGCTTAAATTAGGCTGAAACCTACTTTTCCCAAAAGCCTGAATATAAAAGAATCTGGCTTTTCAAGATTATATATAAACACAACCGTCATCCCCAGGTTTTGCAGTGTTTGGGAAAATTTTGTACTTATCCGCCCACACATGATCTTACTGAAGTCTGCAGAGAGTTCACCCACAGACGGACGTGAACCCCCCGTGTCTGTATCTAGAATGGTGGAGCAATACTAACAACCCCCAAATTTCAGTCAGGCAAGTCCAGCAAAAAATCGTTTGGAGGCTTCTATTTTTGTTAAGATTTCTTCCTCTTTAATCCCCTGTGGCAATGCAATGAGCAGCTACTATATGGGTTCAGCCTCCTTTGAATATTAAATTACTGAAGTTCAGAAGAATTTAATTAGTATCTCACCTACTTACCAATTTCCAGTGATGCCTCTGCTACAATTATGGCACTAGATTGCAAGCAATTTCAGCTTAATTGAATAAGTTGAGTAAAACCTGAGTTCCAATTGCCAGAATTATCTGCAGTAAGAAAGTTATAACGGAGTTAAAAAACAGAAAAAGTGAGATGATCTCTATGCATGCTCTGACACCAGATTTATGGCAGATACTTGCTTTTATTCACCCCTAATATCACCATACTGTCAAAAGAAATATAGTTAAATAACACTGCAGATATACCAATGGTCTGGGTGTGAGCAGTTAAGAATTACAAAGTCAAATCAGGCTGTCAAGTCGCAAAATGTAGGCTCTGAAGTATTTTCAAATATCCGCCTCACTGTTTTAACATTTAGTGCCTCCTTCCCTCTGGCTGCATATACCTATGTGCACTTCAGCCACTTACTTCCAACCTCCATTCTCATGGTTCCTCACTCTCAACTATTTGTAAAATACATTTTCCTGCAAAAAACCTGTACTGTAAAATCCCAATAGCAGAGGGCTGGTCTTGCCCATCTCCTGCGTCTTTCCTTCCAGCGCAGGATAAATTTCACATTCTTAAAATGCAAGCAAGAAAATGAAAAAAGATTTCAGAGACAGTGAGAGTGAGAAAGACAAAAAGACAAAGCCTGGGTTGCATTTTCCTCGTGCTGTTTCTCTACCCCACTGCATTTCACGTAGATCCCAAGCGGCTCGGATCCCCCGTGGTTGGAGATAATGACCTGGCACAGGGACTCAGCAGCTGAGTCACTCCACCTCAGCAAGAAAGTATGAGAAGAAAAGGTGTGGTGATAAAATCAACATAAGGAAAGTTATGGAAAGCCATAGATGTACGTTTCCGACGGCTCTGTAGTCCCGTTGAGTATGCAGAGTTTCTAAGTCATTCTGGTCTGAAAGATAAATCTGTACTGGAAAACATATCTATCCTGCTTCACGGCAGCTATACTGTAAAAAGACCTTGATTGTGAGGTCTCCAAATGAGGAAGGTAGGGCCCCTAAGCACAGACACGCACAGTCCTCCAAAGGCATAAATATGGAAACTCCCAGTATGTGAAGTCCTGAAGGAGAATAGGGGAAACAATTTAAGTTTTTCAAGGGAATCCCAACACTTCATGTTTTTAATAGCAACAATGGGCTGACACGCTGATGCTCTACTGCTTTGCTTAGCACTTACTCTCTGCTGTTCAGAAATATAAAAACTGATGTGATACTCTGCCTGGCTGATTCTTGCCTTTCTCTAGACCTGCAGCAATATTTCTTTATTAGTCTTTGAAGTACAAGTGTTTAGTATTCCTTGTGGCCCGGTTTACACTCTAAAACAGAGATAGGATTAAAATTCACTCATCCCAGTATCTTTAGGAGAGTGAAGGTGAATAGCACTTTCAGAAATGAAAACCTGTCTTGGGTATTTTAACTGAGATTGTTTGAGCCACTTTTTCAGACATTCTCTGACATTAAAGCCATTAGGAAATATAAGCAAAGAAGAAACAGCCTTGTCTGCAGTTTACTGTACTCATTCCCACTTGTCCTAAGTAAATATCCATCTCCAGAATACTGAAAAAATAACGCCTTTTCAAAACAGAAGAAAAATTATAAACATAATAATTAGGAAAATAACCCAGTTTCAGTTGAAATCTCTAATTCAGTTCAGATCTGCTCAGTTTGCAGATTTGTTGCAAAATAGTAAAGGGAACGAACTGCCTAAAGACTGCTAAAGAGGAAACGGCAGCAATTTGAATGTGAAATCAGATGCAAGTGTGGTCTTCAGAAGCTGGTTGATGGCTTTAACACTCCTAGAGTGTTAACTTGTTAACTTTGAGCTATTTTGGCAATTCCCAGTGATTAATATAAGCCTTTCTACTCTTATGCTATGGACTATAACCAAAAATTCTCTTTCCCTGTTTGGCATTTGCTCATCTACTTGATCAAAGACACAATTTGTGACACTGACTTCAAAGTAGAAATTTATTTGTTGGAAACACCATTACTTTTTTCAGCCTTTCCAATGTCATGTTATCAATTATAATAATTTTATTAAGTCGATTATCAGGTTTAATGAATTTTTTATTTGGAAGCACAAACTTCAAGCACTAAGAGCTAATTAAATCCAATGCAGCAATCCAGGCAGATGTTTATTGTAACTGTAGTGGAAGGGAGCCTTTGAAAAAAATCAACTGTGTACATTTTCTCTGAGAATGCAATCCCTTTCTGCATAACACACTTTACCCTGAAAAGCTAACTTGTAGCTCTTATGTCTGTAAAATACGTGTTCTGTTCACAATTGGAAGCTAACAGATGCAGTTTGGTGTGCTTGAGTCTGTTACTTGAAAAAATCAATTTTATCTGCTGCGACTCAGAGTTTCTATAAGTCTTCGTAGAATAAAAGGTGCCCAGAATGCTGCCATTTCAGCGGGGAACGGTGATCCGCTGTACTTGATAACATTCAAGTGTGTTTCATATTGCTTTTGCTTGAGGGGAAGAAAACCCACCTTCCAGCAGTAAGAGAAATCAACATAAACTATTCATAAAGATCACGTACGACAAAGGGGAGACGGGAAGAACCATGTCACCTATTCTTTCAAAGCAGCCAAAAGCAAAATGATCAATAAGAGTGCAGTTGTCTTGAACAAGAAGGGCATCGTTTGTTACATGTTAACAGCTGCCTGGTACAAACTTGTACTTCATGGGGGGTTCACAGTATAAACAAGATCCATGTGTAGGTATGGATATAATAGAAAGGTAAGGAAGAAATACCTAAAGGAAAAATACAGGAATGGACCCTGAAGGCAATTCAGAATTTAAACAAAGTAACAAGGCAGAGGTACACTGATTAACTAGGAAAAAGAAAGACAATAGCATGGGAAAAGAAAAGACAGAAAAAATAAAAATCAAGTTGGTAAACAGTGCAGATCTCAAAAAGCCACCTGAGTCATCAAGCCTGCTGACTATTTTTTTGACATTTCCCCCAATTGCATCAGCTTCAGTAGCAATATTGTCTTTAAAAGATTATTAGAAAGCAAGTAGCATGATCTGCTGAAATAGATATGATAATGGCAAAAAGCATTTTCCATTTAAAAATCTTTCTGAGAAGTCTCAATTAGGTGCTGATACCAAAATGTTACACAAATAATAGTGTCTAAAACTCTTATTTAGACTAGATTCTTGAAAAGAGTTGGAAAATAATAGCCAGTTCAGAAAGATTTTTCTTTCTTTTAAATGCCAAAATTCTGCTGTTTTATTCACAGGTCTGCAGGCCACAAAACTACATTAGAGTAAGATGAAATAGGAGCCACAGGAAACAGGATTTTATAAAGGAAGCACGTGGAAAGGAAATGTGTATTAGCTTAAGCAGATTCTGCCCTCTCCACGCTGGAGGCTGCACCCATCCAGAGGTTCTGGAGCCCCAGACTCCTGCTTTGTACTTTCTTTTACACCTGATATTGACAAAAGCCAGAACGTTTTTTGACGTGTCACAACATTGGCTGTATAAATGCATGTATCTTCTTCTGAGTTAGTGAATTATCAGGATATTCCGTAGTGCAAGGGTATTATGCCAGTTTAATGCCTCATTTAAAATGTAAAGTGCATTCCCGAGTGTCAGTGGTAGCTGAAGTCTGACAGAAGGGCATTTCAGCTACTGAGCTTAGGGAAACAACTGGTGTTAAACCTGTCTGACATCTCTGAGAAAAATCCCTCCTGTTACAGTCTGACTAATAACGCCAAGATGCTTTATTGCACTTTTCATCAGTAGGTCACAAAACACTTTAGAAAGGTGGCAAACATCATTACAGATACTTTCCAAATATACTGATATTCTTGTACTCCCAGACTCGAAAAAAGGAACTGAGAGAACTTATAAATCTTATGTCTGTAGCATCTAGCAGTGATTCCATGGATTTATTGAATATATTGCATTTTTTTTCAGCTGGAAACCCCCCACCCCCTCCTTTAAAATTGTATATCTCTCTGTTTATTTTCTATTCTATGAGTATTTCATATGGCCAGTACATCAAGGAAACAAACAGCTCATTGAATTACAGGGAAGCAAAGAGTAACTAGTACTATGCAAAACATTACAGAAAGACAAGGAGAAAAAAGGATTCCTGAAATCTCTCATCTTCTTGATTATAAGTGAGAGACATGGCCAGAAATATTGGCAACATAACAAACATTTTCAGAAAATAAGATACAGGAACAAGACTATCCTTAAGCATAAATCTACTATCTGAAAAGAAGGAAAGATAAACCAGCTAATTAATACTAATGGGTAAAGCATCCAGTAGATTGAGAACAGAGAAATTCTCCTGGAACTGCAATTCAGATTAACATTTGAAAAGACCTTCAATACCTAGGAGGCCCTTATAAAGTAAACAGTGTCCATAGCCTGAAAATATGTTCAAATTCCTTTGAAAATTCCTTTCTTTATTCTTCAGGCAAATCTAACAACATATAATGGGCTGGTAGATACTGTCAGAATTTGCTTTGCTTCTGTCCATCAGAGGCCATCATTTATTTTGCCAAAAAAAAAAAAAAGGATTGCAATGCCTGAAGGTCTACCTTAAGTTGCTGAGATTTCTCCAATTAAATCACCCACTGACAGAAGTAATTTTATTTTGTTTCTTTTTAATTCTGTCAGAAGCTAGAAAGATAACAAGATACTGTCTGCAAAAACATAAATCATGTGGAAAGCCATCAATCAGAACTCCAAGCCAAAAAAAACCCAAGCACACAAAACAGTGGACTTAGCTGTGATGACAAAAAACACAAACTATTCTTCATTAGTAACTATTCTTCACTGTAACATTCAAATTTTGCACCGTCTTAGGACTTTCTTCAGAGTAAGAAAAATACTGCAAAATGGAAGACATTCCTGCCCACGTGAAACTGAGATACAAAATATTCTTCAGAATACTAATTTATAAGCTGCTTATTTCTCCTTGGAACATAACAAAATAAAATAAAAATTCAGAGCTACTTTTGCCACTTGTCTAAAAGCAAGAACAAGCATAGGCACATTTGTGTGTTTCCCTTGTCTCTTTTTAATCCGATTGCATTTTTATATTAAAAAACATAGATCACAGATACAGATCTATGATATATGCTTATCTGCTGTTACAGTAAGAGATAAGAGAAAAGCAGTACATGATTAAACATGTAACAAGTGTTGTATCTTAATGAAGCTACCTACTGAATATTCAGTGGAATTCACTAACGGATGCAGACTGCAGTATGGGGCTTTGCCAATAACTGCATATTAAAAAGGAGAAGGGTGAAAAAAGACACAAAAAAACCCACCAAAAAACCCCAAAACACAAAAGCTAGGAAGCTACCAGAGTAGAGATCAAAAGTATTATTGTAAGATCATTGCTACTGGGCTGAGCCACCCTGGGGCTAAAAAATGCTTCATGCAGATTAGCTGTACTTGTGAAATGCAGTCAGTGTAAGCAAAGAAAAGGATGCAAGATTAAATTTTAGGTGCCTTGCTAATATATCCGTGCATACATTAATATGTCCTCTATATAACCCCAATTAATTTTGTAACTGCAAGAGAAAACTTCTGTTCCTGACACATAACAAAGCATCAGCCTCTCGCAATCCTCCACGGCTCTGAAGAGCCTCTGAAATGCAGCATCTTTGCTGCGGAAGAACAGCCTGTGCTATGGCACAGCCTCAACTCTTTGTCACACCTGAACCACAGAAATTAAAACAAATTCAGCCTTGTCTTGTTCTCTTCCCTATCTGAACTTCCCCTCTAACACAGGGTTCGTCCCCAGTAATAGGAGTTAAGAATGTTGAGCAGTTCTGGAAAAATAAATGGGGTTTCTTATCACAGTTAGGTGATCCCCCCAAAAGCATTAGGAACTATATTTACCCAAAAGCATCGGGGATGGTAATGCTGAAAGCTGCAGCAACCAGCTTTTCCTGTGTAAATCTGGTTCCCTGATAGCTAGAGGTATTTACAATTACATGAGCAGAGGACTTTACTGTAATTGTCCATTTAAAACAACTACACAGGCCTGTTGAGTGTATTTTCTAATATTTTTTCCAGCTCTGTGTAGCAACCTGAGTTAATCTACAGCTCATGTGATCCACTGCCACATCATGAGAATCTTGGAGTTTGCTATTTTCACAGTATCTGTGACCAGCGGTTTAATATTTTTTACAGAATTCAATATTAAAAAAATAGTCCCAACAGTTTTCAAAATGAAAAATTTAACTGTTGCATCTGGAAAAAAAATAATAGACTATTTAGATCTTATTTATGCAAATTGTCTTTAGAACTCAATTTTTACTGAAGTCAATGTTAATTCGTGAAATCAATAGCTCTTACCTAATCTACATTTTTAGTCACAAAAAAATTACCCTTTATGACAGTTTCCAGGAAGCTCAGGCTAAGACATTTTTCACAGAATAGTTAATCATCCAGGCTCATCCTCAGAGCCTCTTTCCCCATCTTTGTTAATTTGTCAGAGAAGCACGGCAATCACTGTAGTGAGGGCTGACTCACACTTGGACAAGGAAGACTTTGGAGATGACAAAAAAGCCATTTCATTAAAGACAGCAAAGAGGGCATGCTAGATTCCAGGGGCCTTCCCAGGAATGATCTTCCTGCAGCCAGGTGGATTTAGAAGTTTCTTCTAAAAAGAAGAATGATGATAGTGCAAAGGGCACTTTACACACTCACCAGAAGATGGAAGTTGGGAAAGGGAGAGATCTGGCTTGGAGAATAAACAAAACATCTTTTCCCTACTAGATATAGAGAATCTCAAATAATGGGTAAGAAAGGGGCTTTTGCCATCATCAAAGAAAAAAAAAATTATGGAATCAGTGTGCCATGGTGACGGGAAAAGCAAATCTCCTCCATCTGAAAAGCAATTTGCATAAATGTCAATTCACATATAACCCTAACTTTGGAGACGGCTAAGCAAATGAATTGCCCGTTTCCTTCATGCGGAGATGATTTTTCCCTCTCTCCGCTGGAAAGACATTCCATCAGTCCTGACTTTCTATGAGTTGTCAGCAGCCCTGGTGAGCTGCAGGACAGCACACTGCAACAGAAGGAAAAAAAAAAAAAAAAAAAGGAGGAATATTCAGGGAGGTTCCCTCCTTTCACCAAAGTGAGGGCATCAAAGAAGAGGCAACTGAGAAGGTTTCTGAACTTCCTTGCTTAAAAATATCCTAGGCTAAGACAATAACAGTAATTTGCCTGGCTACTTGTTTTTGCACAACTGCCATTGATGCTTACACTCAACCCTTGCATTAAATTCAGAAATGGAGACAGTAGTTGGAATAGCCTGACATTTAAAATGTTCAGGCAACCAAGGAGATGCAAGATACTGACATGGATTTTTACTTTTAAGCTTAGCTAAAGAAAGTGGAATGTAACAAAATTAAATCTAACATCACAATAATACTAACATGGTTCATTTAAAAGCCAGAGTTAGCATTCTTTTAATGAACGCTGATTAGCTCTATTCCTAGGAGGGAAGGAAAAGAGAGGAGCGTTTAATTTAGAGGGGGAACTTGCATGTCTGAATTTCAGGTATGGTTGTGTTTTATTCAGATTTCCCAACACACCAGGGATCCAGAAAGCACCTAATTTCTAAGGCATTTTTACTGAATTAGCACTTTCTAAATTGTATAAAAAAAGCCTCCATAGTGTGTCACTGAAGCGTTCTGGTGGCAGATCAAAGGATTCTGAGCTTACTGCACCATCTAGTGCCAAACGGGGAAAAGTACAAGAAAATTGTTTTAAATTATCTTTTCATTAAACTACATACTTCTTCCTTTAGCAGACTAACAAAATACAATTTCATCACCTCCATAAGTTGAAAAGAAAATTTATCATTTTAATATATGGCAACCCCCCTCTCCTTCACAAAACTTCTCAAGTGTTAACGTGTTAATACAGCCACGTAACCGAAAACTTCCTTGACAACTTCAGTGTTCAACATTCAAAGTTGCTGAAGCTGTTTTAAATTCTATCTTCTCCACACTAATAATTAGATCAACCTTTAGCAGATGCTTTCTAAAATCAAGCATTTTCTAGAACTGAGTTGGGTGTACGGGAAAAACTACAGGAAGAAAAGTAGTAGAAAAGCAAAGTTCATGTAAGAAATCTGAAATTACAGAAGTAAAAATCACCATGAAAAGAGGGTCTAGTCTTAAGCATAACTGATCTTGCTTATTATTATCATCTGAAAGGAAGTGATCTAGCTAGTGCACACAAGATTTTAGGTACTTGAAAGATAACAAGATATGTCACAATCAAAAAAACTATTCACATTCCTGAACAGTATTTATCATAATCAGTATCTGAGTGTCTCAAAGAGATATTCAGAATGGCTGAGGACCAGATTTCTGATTATTCAGCACACAAAACTAGTGCAAGGTTGTCAAAGAAAATTCTCTTTACAAAAAATTTCTGAAGTAACAAATAATGACAAGCTCCACTAGGATATTTCTGGACTACATCAAACCACATAATCTGGAATATGAAATTACAGCCAAATTCTTTAACAATTAGTAGGCAGCAACTCAATATCAAATTTAAGATGCAGCTGTTCTGTGCAACACAGTACCTTGTCAGGCAGTTTGAATCACACACGTCTTCCAAAAGACAAGCTCAACCAGAGGGTTAGAAAGTCTTTCAAGAATCCCTGGATTGTTTTACTTAGAGATGTACACAGTGGGGTAGACGGGCCTGTGATTTACCTGCCTGAACGTCAACCATCCACAAAACTTGTAACTGTAATGATGTGAGTCTGTGCTCAAGCCATCAGGCTGGCTTATGGATGCACACCGAGATGTCCACTGGAATCTGGGGAGCCCAGGCAGAGTGTCAGTAGCAAGCAGTCTGCCTGTACAGGCAAGGTATGACACCTATGGCTTCCAGAGACGGCTGTGGGTACTGGTCAGTTGTGGGGGCTGGAATCAGCCACCCTGAAGGGTAGTTTTCTGGTTGCATGGTCTTTACAGATTTCTTTCCAAATGAACACAAATGTATGGAAACAAGCAACTCTTCCCTCTGCCAAACTCCAGTCACTTAGGAAAAGTGATGTGATTAAGATGGATATGTGGCTTGGCCTTGGGACACCACTTTGGTTCCAAAGCATCTTAACTAGATTATTTTTATGCTCAAACATTTTTCTTTTATGGCACTATTTTAAACAAAAAAATATGGGCCAAATCATCCTGTCAACAGGGCACTTTGCAGCCACTAAACACAAAAGTCTGCCTCAAAAATGCATTGAGAGCTGCGTCCTGGTGTCACAGACCCCACGGTGAAATTTAGGCAGCGAAATGCAGAATCAAGCAGTGATTTAACCCCGCTCAGTCAGACAGTCACTCCCTGGTCCTACAACGTGCTTGCTGGCTGGGTGGTGGTCAGCCAGCCAGCCCTAGTGACACAGGAGGTGATGCGATCCCACTCGTGGTACAAGCAAACTTGTGACTTTCATTTACACACAATTTCCCTTTGCACCAAATGCTCTGACCTGTATTCAGAAAGCTGGGGCAGAACGAGTCAACCTTTCCAGTGCAAACAGCTCTCGGTGGAGTTTCCTGACAGCTTTATCCCACTGCAACTGCCAGTGTCTTCTCATTCCTGAGACTAGAGTTGACAGCCTGTATTTGGACCACAGCTTTTGTTATATATCCTCAGAGCAGGATTCCAGCAGTTCCCCCTCTCACGCAAGGCAACAAAATACATAAATTGCAGGCAAACCTAGCCAGCAAATCTTCAAAAAACAGTATTTTCCATTTCCCTAGGAAGGAATGCTACGGGTTGAGAGGCAGTGTACCTCAGATTTAGCCATTATTCAGTACAGCAATGTTTACACAATACTACTGAGAAGAGCAAGGAATACTTAATAATATTAGACTATGGGATGGAAAGTCTGTAATTCAAGACAACAACCAATTCTGATTGGATTTTGGAGAGTTTGGAATGCTATTTCTCAACTCTGTGGAAATCACCATGACAAAAAGCTTCTGAACAGGGATTTCAGTCAATTCCCAGAAACAAAAGCAAATCTAAAGCGGGCAATTCAGAAAGGAAGGGTACCACAGTGCCATGAGCTCTAGCAGGAGGTTTACTCCAGCCAGAGCGAATCCTCTACAGAAGGTTAAAAGATAGGACATAGACTACAGGAGAAAGTAAGCAGGAAAAGCCATATGAGGACACAAATTACTATATTTAGATTAAGTGGCAGGCATGAGACACCGTGTACCTGAAAGAAAGAAGGGAAAGGGACAGAGTCAAAGACCAAAATCCTCAGGCTGAGGAGACAACTTGCAGAAGACACTGATTTCCGTGAGGAAATACTAGATAGCTCCTCTCCTTCCATCACTTCAAAAAACAGCAGCAGAAAACAACTTTCTCCTGTCACAAGAGCAAATCAGACGGGGAGCTCTTTTAAGGCAACTGTAGATGTCTGGGGATATCCTTCAACTCACTTCACAAGAAGCTTTTTATCATCATTGCTAC
>JAOXJM010000001.1:207436129-207447728 GCA_026413425.1 Tringa solitaria | reverse complement strand
CTGCAACAGGGTAGATTTAGACTGGACATTAGGAAGAAATTCTTCACAGAAAGAGCGGTCAGACACTGCAATAGGCTGCCCAGGGAGGTGGCTGAGTCACCTTCCTTGGATGTGTTTAAGAGTCATTTAGATGTGGTGTTGGGGAATATGGTGTAGAGAGAGAACTTTGTAGAGTAGGGTAGATAGTAGTACTCGATGATCCCGAGGGTCTTTTCCAACCTAGATGATTCTATGATTCTGTATTAGGTCCAGAATTCAATACACTGGATTTGTTCAGTTTTACCAACAGGCAAAAAATAAAACCATAATGGATGTGGTCCATTTAGAGAAAAGTTTAATCTGCAAAGTCCCATTAAAAAATATTACTGTCACCTTGCCTTACTTTTGTGCTCACTTTTTTCAGTGGTCTTCAATGTGTTGAATTTTACTGGCACCGCTCTCCAACAGCAGCAAATTTCAATGTCATAGAGATGAGTGTCTTGAGAAAACAAACTTTACAATTTGCACACACAAGTCCTTGGGCATTCATCCAATCATGAGTAGAAATAATGTTACTCATCCAACTGATTGCAAATGAGCAACACAGCTTGAATTCTGAATATTTGCAATCAATCTATAGAGTAAAAAGAGAAAAAATACTCTTCTCATTATATAAAATGGAAGAAATCACAATCTGCTTGCCAAGACTGTGGAAGTAGATTAAGAAGCTTAAATCATTGAATAATTATACTTATTGTGAATGACTTGCTATTTTGCTTATCAAGTAGGTTTCTAACAAGCTTGTCACTGTATCACAGCAATACCTTTCATCCGAGAAGCCCAAAGAGCTTTACAAGTGGTAGTCAAGTTTGATAACATCCTGTTGAAAAATGTGTAATCATCTAAAGGTGGGTAAAATTAGGGAGAGATATACAACAGCTTGCTCAAGGTCATAAAGAGAATCAATTAATTAAGCAGTGCTAAAACTTCGCAGATTTTTCCTATCTGCTTTTCTAAGCCCAAGACCTAGTGAATTACTCTGACTTTAGTAGAATAATAATAATTATTATTAAAAAAAACAAGGTTGTATGCTAGCTACCGACGTTGCAATTTATTTTTAGATTTGGGTTGGGATTTTTGTGGGTGTTTTTTCCCCACACAGGTTCCAAGAGACAGATGACTTGCTAAGGTCAGGAATTCGGTTTCTCTCTGCGTCAGAGTAATAGCTAGCACTGCTTTGTGTAATTTATATTGTACTATCTCTGAGAAACACATAGTGATTTTTAGAGGACAAGAGGTTTCCTGTAAGAACCAAATTGTTTCACAGAAGAGAAAATATCAGCACTGAATACTGAGAACTTGCATAGCTTTTCCATTCGATACAATTAAGATATTATTTTCTTTTTCAAGAGGGAAAAAACCACCAAATATATTATTTATTTTCTCAATGTACTGAATTAAGCGGGTATTTGCCCATTGTAGAGAATATATGTTCATTTTATTAAAAAATGCAAGTACAATGTAGTGGACGAAATATGCTTCACAGTATTCTCTTCATCTGCTTTTTTGAAACTCTAGCTAATTTTATTTTTCGCAATGAAGAAGAGTTGAAATGGACATTAGCCAAAGTACCAGTATCAGCTGGACGTAGTTGCACCTTTTGCTCACAAGATGGCACAATAACCATCGAGTTAAAGCATATTCTCACATCGAACTACAAAGTGTTGCAGGGAAAAATAAGTAGCTATTCGATATCAAGAAACTTCAAACTATTTTTGCTTTGAACTGACCTGGTACAACATTATTTTAAAAAAAGACGGTATTCTTTTACAGTGAGTACACATAAACAGGTTATGATCATACGCAACGCTGGCAGCTGGAGAAAAGTCTAACAGTTCATATAAGCATCAAAAATTACAAGCAAGGAAGAACTTATCGGTTTCTGCAGGTTTTAGCATGAGCAAAAACACTATGTATTGACAAGATTGAGACCAGCCCAGAATGCTGCATTCCTCAAGGAATTCTAAATCCTAATTAAAACCGCCTGCATGCAAATCTGTACCATGAGGTATTCAGCTCCATATGCTACATCGCATTTTGGACCTGTTAACAGCATCAGTTTAGCCCTCTGGAGGTTGCTACATGCTATCCAATAATTTAAAATAGATTTTTAACTTGAAGTACCGGTGTAAAAAAAAAAGACATTCTAAGAAAGCAGCTTTGCTAGCATTAAATGGTGAATGTGGCTGCAGCCTATAAAAATCAGTGAATTAAAAAAATAAAAATAAAAAAAGAAGCCAGCTAATACTGATTGTTTATCTCAGTGGAGCAAAGGAAAGATGTGGGTGAAACCATAGGATGTATCAGCATCAGGCTGTAGCCACCTCTCCGTCCCTTTGTCCTGCAATAACTTCACTTGTATACTCCTATTCATAGTTTTCAACTCTTCCCCTCAAAATATATATATTTTTTTTTATATGTCCATGTTTCTACAACCACTACAAGTCTTCCTGCCTTGTTAGCTCCCCCCTTCGTGCCTCCTTTCCCCCTGCAGCTCTCCACGCAGCCCTGGAAGGACAATGTCCCAGCTCTTTTTCCCTGCTCCCTCCAATTCCGCTGCTGCAATCCTCCAGCATGGAAGCCCTGAGCCTCACCAATTCTCCTTTTCCACCCCTTGCCAGACCTGAGGAGCAGCTTCTGGCTCGGCGCTGCTGTGCTGAGGTTACTACTGAGCGTTTGGAGAGACAGAGCTGGCAAATGCCACCAGTCTCCATGTCTCAGTTTCCATGCCAGTAAGCCTGCGGTGGGATAGCAGCAGGGCAAAACAAACACCCTGGGTTTATATCAGAAGATTACAAAGTAACGGTGTAATGTAATAAATAAATAATGTATTGTTATTTTCTGGAACAAACAATACAGAGAAACAAACAAAAATCAGAGAGCAAATGGTTTGCCTCTCATAAGTTTTCTGAACCAAAAAAACCAGATTTCCGTTTAGCCCGGCTTTGCTCAGCACAGGACGCAGCAGAACAGTCGTGTTTTGCAGCTGAAACCCCCTCCCCAGTCGTCACACTTGGGTGCCCTACTTAGTTGAATTTATACAAAAAATAGGACTCCCCTTCCTAGTCCACGCTGCTAGTGACTTCTTCACGGTTATCTAACCGTAACAAAAATTAAAAAAAAGCTAGTGATTTGTATCTCTTACTTTTACATGTATCTAGGTACTGATTTAAAGCTTTAACTATATATTTTCATTATATTATTTCCCAATGTCCTGGGCATCAGTCTACAGGATAGCACCTACTAAGTTTCTCCAGAGCATAACCAAGACTGTTGCTTAACTCTATTTCTTAGCCTTCATGGGGTATTGAGTAGATGTAGCTGTGGTGGGCTTTTTGGCCCACCCAATGTCACAGTTCTAATTTGGGACACCAGCTGGTGGTCACTGTGGAGAGCCGCAGATGGAAGGGATGCAGCGAGACTGTGCTAATTCCAGTGTTAATTATGCTTCCCCGAAAGGTTCCTCTGAAGGGGGTCTATAGGGAGGGATGGCCTCTGGGCATAGTCTCTAGTGCTGCAGCCTTTCCACCATGGCCATAAATTCATTTTATGCCCAAGTACCTCATGCAGCCTCCGGGCACGGTTTTTTTCTGATAGAAGTGCTAGGCATGGGTGGTTCTCCACCTCCTGCATCTGTCTCCCCTGTGCAGCCCTGGTCCTCCATCCTCCTCCTCCTCTACTTGTACTGACCAATCGCTGATCAAGATCAGGTTGTTTTTTACAGGTGTATCTGAACCTGGATTATGCCCTTATGGAGCTCCCAACCTCACAAATAAGTGCATTCGCTCTCATGAAGGTGGCAACACAGAAGCATGAATGAAAAGTCAAGTACTATTGACAGGAAAAAGATACACGAAAACGTTATCCTGAGTCCTCTCCTCCCCTGAATACACACGTAATCCAATATGAGGAGCTTTACCTGCCAATACTAAGATAAGTCAAGGGATCTATAGCGTGTAATGGCAAATCCAAGGAAGGCTGATTTGGGACTTGTCTAGGAAAGAGAAGGAATAGAAAAATGATCAAAACCAGGATTGGAGCAAATGAGGGTAAAAACCAAAGCTCAGGGGGTAAAAGCAGAAAAGGCAGAGAAGTCCAGCGTCTGTGCTGCTCTGGTGCTCAAAAATTCTTGTGAAACCCCTAGGGAAAGCTTTTGTCTTATCTCTCTCTGGAACTAGTTTGCATAGCAATAGCTGCCACCAGAAACTACTCAAGTGGCAAAAGCCTGTGTCTCTGAAGGTGGTGGCCTTGCCCCATGCAAGGTTGTGTAGATTTTCCATCTAGGGCCGTGGAGAGTCATTTTAAAATTTGACCCTTGCACTACTCACACATTACTATTTCCCAAAGTTCTTGAATACAAGAGTTCCCATTGATACCTTTGCTTTTTCTGCAGTACCAGGTCTAAATGAAATCTAGGAGGAAAACTAGACTCTGTTTTTCTTAAATTAAGACTCAATTTGTAGGTTAAAAGAAAGATAAGCCGACTAAGTAAAGCCAAGGATGTAGATTTTCTCATGAACCCTATCACATTCACTCTGCCAACAGAACAGTCTTTTGGGAATTAATGGTGTATTGGACGACACAGGAATTGTGTGTCTGTGGGATTCCAGTATCATTTTTTACAGAAATTGGAGAATTCTACACAAAGGCTATATGAGGCAAAAGGATGCTCTCAGGCCAAGACAGGCAAATGCTATCGTAGGTAACTGTTTCTATTCTTGCTTTTGCCAAAGAAATGGATGCTAGGCATTTCACAAACCCAAACTTTCCACAGGTGTAGAACTGAGATGTTCCTCACTTTGAAAGGTCTTTGTAGACACAGATGGCCAGTTTTTGCAGAAGTGCTGAGAAGTAGCAGCTTCAGCGGAAATCAGGGGGAGCTGGGCTTTGTACAGAAAAAATGCAATGGAATCCTGTGCCCTCCAAGAAGCCAGTCTAAGGTGGAATTGGCATCAGCTGGTATTAGCCACCTAAAACTTAAACTTCTGGTATAAGCAGGTCAGCCGTGTTCCCTTGCTAATAAGTGGAACATCACAATATTCTACATATATTTATCAGAGAGCTGCTCACTGAAGGCACTTTTTCTCTCCTTTTGTTTTTTTTTTTTCTTACTCAGTCTAAGACAGCTTAGGATTTATTTAAGCATTTTGAATGAGATTAATTTAATTCTTGATGTTGCAAACTGGACACACAAACTAGTGGACTCATTTGATCTTAATTGTTTTGTTAAAGGAGTAAAAGTTCTAATCACGAAGGGATATTGTGGAAATAAATTCATTCATGTTTATCAGATAGTTGGATGGTGTGATCAGGCTTGGTATAACAGGAAAATCAAAGAAAAAATTAATAATTCTGTAAATGGAGCGCAGTTAATTAAATAATGCATGGAGACATACATTGAATGTAATATGCCATATGAAGTACCGTTCCATGTGACTGAAAGAAGCAGAGGGCCCGTGAAAACAAAAATAACTGTGTAATTAAAAATGTATTTGAGTTATATTATAAAACTACACTACAATATATGGCCACAGAGGGCCTGAAATAAAGTTGCTTAGACCATCTTAATTCTTGCATTTCCTAGATCTGAGTGGTTAACTTTATAACCCTGCCATCCCTTAACTGTTCTTTGAACACAATTTATACACACATAAAAAAACCTCATAAACTTTAATAGCATCCCTGTTTCTTCTACTGTGAAGAAAGTACAGAGATAAGTAGTGAATTTTCAGTGTTTGGGCAAAGCTGGCCCAAATAAAATAAAAATTTAAATAAAAATAAAAACGTTTTGTGTGCATAAACTTGAAAAATACTCTCACTGTTGTCACTCTGATGAACCTTGACCACTAGCTCTGAAGATAACATTCTTTTTGTACCTAAACAATTTTTGTTGGTGCTGGAAAAATTATTATAAGTCTCAAATATCTTCTGTTTTTATCAGTTTCTTCTTTTAAAAGCTATGTATTTTTACTGACAAAGAGATGGATTCAGTACCCTTTAACTAGCTGTTCAATACACCAGCAAAACACATTTGTGTCCAGTGGATTTGCACGTGCTTGACACCCATAAGAGTTGAGATCAACATTTTTTAAGCAGGGCACTTATTGAAAAAGCAGCTTTGGACTTTGGGTTTTAAGCCTTCTACAGTCCTTCAGTACAGCACGATTGTGGCAAAATGATCTGATACTTCATGTACTTCAGTAAAGCCCTGGTTAATGCACAAGTGGGCATAGTAGCTGTTATTATAAAGAGAAAACAGAGAAATGTGAAGCTAGAGTGTGAACAAGGGAATATTTGCTTTACTGAGGCTATCACCAAAATCAGTATTTCCACCTTTCCACCTCTCCACAGTCAGCCTAGCTCCTGATCTGAGAAGTTTATGGTTCCAGGGGAAGCTCCTTCAGCTTACTGATCTGATGGCAACACATCAAGGTAAAACTACTCCCAGGTCAGGAGCTGGGCAGGAGGAGAGTATCCCATTCAACTGTGGGTATGCTGAATTTAGTGTAAACTCTTGGCCTTACATCCTTTGAGCCCACAGAGGGAGTGAATCCACCACTCCTTGAGCCCTACCTCACCCGAAATGAAAACAGCTTATCACCATTTCTACTCTTTCTATTTAAAAATAAACTAATAAAGGTATTCTACATTTTCTGAAAGGACAAACAGATCTGCCAGCAAAACCTTCCTTAGTTTTTCAGGTCCCACAGGGCTTAGACCAGACCAAGGCAACGAGTTGGTCGTGGTGAATAGAACTGCAGGTAGCTAGCAAAACTGGAGGAAGGAAAGGGATATATGCAGAGATTTCTCCTATCTATAGAACTGCTTTTAGACCTATGCACCAAAAAATTGCCTTTGTTCTGTTTGGACAGGTAAGCATTTTTCACATTAGAACTTTAATGTGAAAATCAGCCAGCAATTACTCTGCTGGATGGAGACAATGATTCTCTGTTGGGGCTATTGTTACTTTGGAAGCTCCTTCCATAACCATTTTGGAAGAACAGGCGTTTTTTTTTTATTTTTAAGTGATCTGGAGTACTCACATTTTAAATAAGCCAACTGGGCTCTCAGTCTCTGCAAACATAAGCTAGAGTCCCTGCCTAAATGATCAGGTACTTCTTTTGCATCATTATAGCGTATATCTGGCATGATTAGCAATGACTGAAAAGTCCTTTAGAGCTGAAAAACGCTATAAAAATTCAAACGTATACGGCATAGGAGACTCTCTGGGCACTAGGCAACGATTTAGATGGAAATCTATTACCAGCCAATTGGATTTTCTTGAAAACCATGATTCCACATGTCTTAACCTGGATACCTCAAACTTTAGTGCTTTTGAAAGTTATCGCCTGACTCTTCCATTGGATACAACTATTGTGTCTCACCATTGTGTCTACCTGGCTTTGTGATGAATTCTACAGTAGTTTTCTTCTTGATGCAGTTTTTGGTTGGTTTTATAGTTGCAGAAAGCAGGAGAAGACAAAGGGGAAGTCTGAATCCTTTAGAAGGTAGTAAAGTTATCTGACGCAATAAAAAATACCTTTCTTGTAGACTGACCTTACCAGTGTTCAAAGCCACGCTTCATTGCAGTAATGCTAGCTAAATTAAAAGGTAAAATTCCTACTGCATCCACTAAGAATCCTTATTTGAAAAAGTCTGAGTATTGTAACAAATTTTTTTCTATGTCTTTGTGTTTTCAGTTGAAGGAAGTAAATATGTTGTATAAAATATCATGAAGAAAAAAAAGCAAAACACCTAAATTCCTTATGGTCCTTAATGACCAGCTTTCAGGAAGGCTACATGAATGACTGTCAGCTGAATAACAATGTCATGGTACATTTTCTGTTGTTCTTAATTATTAGAAAATGAGGACAAAGCAAAACCCATCCTGGTTAAAATTAGATGCAGCCCAGATCATAAGGCAATCATGAGGCCCTGTTAACTTTGAAATGAAAGACATTATTATAAAATGATACCCAAAACAAAACTCACTGACAATCCCAAGCAAATAGCTTAGTCTAGACACAGCAGTTTTATTATTAGGCAGAGAGGGTTTTTTAAGTCCTGACCCAACAAATGGATTGATTGATTATATAAATAAATAGTTTCCAGAGTTTTAAATGTGCAGTGGGCCAAATCCTCAGATATGCAACATCCATCTGGGAATATGGCCTATTTAGAGCTATTTGATTATCCATTTCCCATCTTTTTTAGTGCTTGACTAAGTGCTAGATGGATAGCCAAAGATTTATAACTCTGTATGTTTTCTGATGAAGTAGCAATGTAAAATCCCCAAAATAAAAGTTCTTTTGTAAAATATACATCTTTTCCTCTGCATAAACCATCTTTACAAAAGCAGACAAGTCACTCTCCATTTTCCGTCAATCCTCTGCTACTCAGCTGATAATACCAACAAGGAAAACAATTTATTGAGTCTGGAGCTGTGATTTTCTGCTGAGGAAAAGAAATGCTCCCTGGGAACCAAACTGAGAGCTACAGCTCATTTTTATCTTGACAATGAGAAAGCTAGCATGACTTTAACTTGTTGTTGACCTTTGTTGCAGTTGGCTCACTGATCTAAAAGTCAGTGGCTATATATATAACATTATTCACATCAAACTATCATGTATAGAGTGGGAAAAACACATTTTACTATTTATAAAACTTCTCTGCATGAGCAAAGTTCTGCGAACATTAATCACAACTGTGTGAATGACTATTCACACCAAGGAAAATGCACCTTTTGGAGTGATTCATCTCATCTCTGCTGCTCAGGAAGGGGTGGACTGCCCTTTAATCGTGCCACGTGCTTGATACTAACTGCCCAAAAGCTGAGATATTGGCACTGGTGAACCTCACCCAGAAGCTCCTCTGGCTCTCAGACCTTGAGATAAACCATGGATGTGTGCTTCCCCCGGGAGGTGTGTTTATTTTTCAGCTTAGTGACTTGGCATTTTGTCCTAATTGCTACGTGACTAAACCAAAGTGAAAACTGCCTGTGTGGGAATTACCACAACTTGTTGTAAACATACATCTGTATTTTTGAAAGCTGATAATCTCCAGGTGGTGTTAAATTAGCCTGGTTCTTCTGCCGCTCCCTCGGGAAGGGCTGTGCCATCTAATTTCCCTTGCTGCCATGCAAACTATTAGACTCAACGTTGAACATAGCATTAGTCAAATCCCAGTTGCCAGTAATATTTTGGCCCTATACGTCCATGTTCTCATAGATACTTTTCAGCTTTATTAGCTTATTAAAACTGTGGCCTTATTAACTTTTTTAACCACCTAAATGGTGCAGCAGGAAATGTTTTGAAGAGCTCTTTTACAGATGATTAACTAGTGTTATGAGATGCGCTCTAGTTGTCTGAACAAATGTAGGATATCTCACTTTTGTACTGACTGTCCTCATTTTTTTTAAAATATTATTATTGCAATACTGAAATACCTAGAAACATAGGATATTAACACTTTCTCTTCTTGAACTTTCCTACAAATAAAAGTGTCTTGGAACCACTGTAAAAACGTTTTCTTCATTTCTTATTTCATTGTATATACAACAATATTCAATACAGATTTATCTCTTTAAAAGTTTGATGAATTGGACCCCCAAATTACTTCACATTACACAGAATCACTGAATCACAGAATCACCTAGGCTGGAAGGAACTTTTTAAGATCATCTAGTCCAACCAATTAAACAAACCAAAAAAAAAAAATCACCAAACAAACAAAAAAAAATTAACAGGACAAAGTCCATTATCAAAGCTTCTGAAGTACTTCATTGGAGCCAATGTTTTCCAAGTGAAGTGCATTCAGTTGTTGTACCAAAATTTCTGGAGTGCATAAGTTATGATGCTCATTGTATGAAAATGTGCAGTTCTTGAGTTCCTTCCATCACACTAACTTTCACACTTCAGTGCTGATCATTTGCAAGTGTTCAGCACTCACCTGGAAATAGGTCAGATATCTGCATTTTCCAATACCCTTGCATACCTTCTGACAACTCTCTGCATGCTATCAGAGTTGACCTGCCTCTGAAATAATTTGAACACCTGCACTTTCAACATATATTGCCAAACTATACTAGCTAGCGTCATACACATAAGTGGCTAATCAGGTATTCTGGACCCATACTGTTCCTTGTTCTGGCTTCAGAATGCTTCATATATTTCAGAAGTACTTTTATGTAAAAAACACTAACTTGGAACAGACTACATATGGCACGTATTTACAGTGTTATACAAAAAATGTGGAGGCCCTTTTATATATTCTATAAATCTGAAGTTGCAAAAGGTTCCACTGTCAGCTTTCTTCTTTAAATTTATTTTAAAATAAACCAAAGAAAAAAGGGTAGAAATCTCTTTCAAAACAAGAACACTTAAAGTGAGTTTGTATCTGATATTCCTATCCTGTCATGTACTTGTTTACTTTTATGTTTGCTGTCTTTCTAGGATATATCAGAAATCAGTATTTGGTCCTCATTAGTAGCATGTGGAATTTAGATTACTTGTTATCAGTAAGAAAATGTAGTCAGAAAACTCCCAAAAGACCATGAAAAGGATAAAATACAAAAGATATCCCAAGTGGAATTAATGCTAATATCTGTATTTATTTATACAGCTGCCCACAGGGGTTTCATATGAAATTCTACTATTTCAAGAACTGCTTAAGCTGCTTTCATAGTGAATCAAATAAGCAATTTCCTGGAAAAATCAAGCTAAAGAAAATCAACCTATCGGTCAACTGCTTCACTTCGATTGGAGTGCCAATCTTTATATTAGAAGCTAACACATAATGCAAAACAAAACTAAAAGAAAGATTTGAAATGTAACGTTTTGTTTGTATGCAAATGTAAATTTATTTTTGAGACAGTTAATGAAGATGGATACATTCCCATGAAACATATTCAAAAGAAAAAAATGTTTTATCACAACAGTTTCACAGAATCACGGGGTTTCAGCTAACTTAGAGTTATGTCAAATCACATAAGAAGCCAATATATATAAATTTTGACAGAAATTTCATTCTTTTTTTATTCCCTGGTCCCAAACAGGAACTCTTTTTATAAATATTTTCACCTAAAATCCCTTTAATGTACTTATTTTAGTTTTCTATATACTAAAATTATAGGAAAAGAAGCCTTAGAAGAGAGAATAATGCTATTCATTAGACCTGAAGGTCTAGAAGGGATAACAAATATAATTAGAGCTTTAATATAGCTAAAAAAAATGAGCAAACATTTGGGTACACAGTCTCTACCATTAAATTAAATTTGTTTCTATCTTTAGACATTCCTGATCTGCCTGCCAATTAAGTCCAAAGAAAGAATTATAAATAAAAGAAAAGAAAAGAAACAAACATACCAAAAAACCCCCAAAACCCAAACAGAGCTTAGGGATGATATTCAAACTCACATTTCCCTTAAGGATGAAGGAATTCATAGGTATCTTAAAAGTGCAACTGCCTGTTGGAGAGTTTCTTGAGCCTTTCTGTGATCTCTTATGCAATCCCTACATGTCCAAGTTTCAAAAGAATTTTAAAGAGGGGCTAAATTATTTCT